>JABLUY010000185.1:0-76671 GCA_013306675.1 Thraustochytrium sp. TN22 | reverse complement strand
CGGCGCGGGCGCCCGCGCGCGAGCGCGCGCGGCGCGCGGGCGCGGCGCGGCGGCGGGATGGCGGGATGGCGTTTTTGAAAATGGGCGTGCATGCATGCATGCATGCTGCGTTGCAAAGGGGGATCGCGGAGAGCGACGACGTCGCGGCGGCGCGCGGGTACGGTACGGAGAGGAGGACGCGGACGGAGAGGCTGACGGGCGGCGCGCGGACAGAGAGCTAGCGAGGCAGGATGAGCGACCTGGAGACCAAGTTTAACGCGGCCGTGGAGAAGGTCAAGTCCGGCGACAAGGGCAAGGATATGGGCAACGAGGACAAGCTCAAGATCTACGCCCTGTTCAAGCAGGCCACCGTCGGCGACGTGACCGGCAGCCAGCCGTGGGCCGTGCAGGTGGAGGCGCGCGCCAAGTGGGACGCCTGGAACGCGCAGAAGGGCAAGAGCAAGGAGACCGCCATGCAGGAGTACGTCGACACCGTCGAGGCCCTCATGGGCTAAGCCCCCCCCTCGCGTCTCCAATGACCACACATACACAGACCCACCCAAGGAAATAGCTGCGCAAGTGCCGCGCCTTGCCGCCCCCTTTTTTTAAATGAAGCCCGGGTGGTGCGCGTGTACTCCACAGAAGATTCATTCTTTTCATTCATTCCTCCATTCGTGTTTTAGTACCTCTTGGTTACTCGGCCTTGGCGAGACGGGACTTGTCGAAGCCCTGAATGGCGCCGAGGAAGCCCGCGCGCGGCGGCGCCGGCTTGGTGGACGCCCCTGGCTCTGGCTTCTTGATGGCCTGCAGGAATGGGAGCGGCGGCGGCCGGTCTGCCGACTTATGCTCCATCACCTCCCTGTCGCCGCCGCTTCCGAAGCCGTCGTCAAGCTTGTCCTCAGCGTCCTCGACGTCCTCATCTTCGGAATCCTCATCGAAGGTGGGGGGCGGCTTGAGCAGCGTCATGTGCGCCTCGGTGACGGCGCCGGGCCGCATCTTGCCCATGAGAAAGGCGTAGCGCTCCTCGGTGTCCTCGGTCCACGGCTCCGCCTTGGCCCAGGCCGCGAGGCCGGCGCGGTCCACCTTGAGCAGTGCCACGTCCTTGAGCTTCTTGGTCCACCACGGCTGCGTCAGCCGCACCTTGGAGATGGTATGCGCCTTGAGCACCGCCTCGAGCGACTCCAAGAACTCACGGATGTGCGCCGGGTCTGCGGCGTGCCGGCGCACAAGCTGGCCGTACGGCCCGCCGTCTGCCAGGAGCAGACCGCTAATATCGCTGGCGTCAAAGGTGCGCTGGTACGACTTGGCGAGCGACTTGATGGACACGGACTCCTCCAGGTACCCGTCGCGCTGCAGCGCCATGAGCTGCGTCTCGAGCGGCGAGAGCGCCGCGCCGCCTGCGCCGCCCGTCGGACCGCCAGCGCCTCCACCGCGCTGCAGCTGCTGCTGCAGCGTCAGAATTGTGTTGCGCTGCTCGGCCAGCTCGGCACGCAGCTTGCGCACCTCCTTGTTCCACTTGGCGCGCTCCACATCGTGCGCCGCCTTGAGAGCCTCCAGCTCATCCGCGGCACTCGAGGCCGACAGCCGCGTGGGAACGCCGGCGCTTGGCGCGGGCTCCGCGTCCGTCTTTTGTTCGTTTACGGGCCCCTCCTGGTGCTGGTGCTCGTGCTGGTGCTCGTGCTGGTGCTGGTGCATGCGGCGGGCGGCGGCGGCTGCCGCGGCGCCAGTGGCAGCAGCCGAGTCGGCGCCTACCGAGGAGCTCGAGACCTCCAGGAGCACAAGGCGGCCCTCGTCGTCGTCGAGCATGCGGTCAACCTGGACGAGCTCCTCCTGCACCGTGGAGACCTTGGTGTAGTCATGGGCTAGCGTGCGTGCGAGCGGCGGCGGCGTGTCGTCCGAAGCCGCGGATGCGGCGCGCGGGGCGCGTACCGCCTTTTGGCGGACGCGCAGCAAAAAGCAAAAGTCCAGCGGGATGTCCTCCGCGTTGAGCTCGTGATGCAGCTGGCTGCGCACCGCAACGAGAGACATGCTGGGCACGACCGAGATGGTGCCCAGCGAGCGCGCCGCGCTGCCCTGGCGGTTGGCCGTCGCCAGGACCACCTCGAGCTCGGAGGCCGCGCCGGCGGCGCTCGAAGCGGTGGTTGGCGCCGGGTGCGTGGGCTTCTGCGCCGCGACGTCCGCCGCCAGCAGCAGGTTGTCGCCCATATCGGCGCCGCGCTGCAGCGACTCGACCCAGGTGAAGCGCTCGGAGGGCGTCGAGGCGGCCAGCACGAGCGTCGACTTGAGCTCGCGCGACTCGATGTAAAAGCAGCAGTCTGCGGAAATGTCCTCGCCGAGCGAGCCCGGGTCCACGTCGCTCGGCAAACCGTTGTGAACCTGCGCGCTCACATCGAGAATGAGGTTGCCTCGCGCGCGCTTGTCGGCGTCCGTCTCAAAGTAGCTCAGCAAATTACGGTACTGCACAAAGTAGCGGCGCTTCCAGTTGCGGCGGCTCTTGACGGCCAGCTTGTACAGGAAGCCCGTGGTCTGCACGGGCTCGGCGCCCACGCTTCCTCCGCCGGCCACGCCGCTGTTGGTGGCGCTCTCGTCGAAGTGCCGGACTGAGCCTGCCACCATGCTGATGGACGGCGCGGCCACGCTCTGCGCCGTGGCAGAGCTGGCGCGCACGGCGTGCACGACGCGCGCAAGGCCACAAACCCAGAGCTCCTTCTCCGCCTCGGATCCGGCCGAGATGCTGAGCGTGCCGTTGCGCGTGATAATGTCGAAGCAGTGCTGCCGCCCGGCCGAGGCGGAGTCCCGCACGTATGTGTTGGCAGACAGCACGAGCTGGCCCTTGGGCTTCTGGTCGCCCTCCTTGGCGAAATACGTGAGCCCGTGATCCGCCAGGCGGAAGTAGCGCGTCTTCCAGCGCGCGCGCGAGCGCGCCGACGAGCCAAAGGGCAGCTTGGCCAGGTCGCCGTTCAGCTTCACCTGACGCATCGCGCCGCGGCCCGCCTGGCTGCACACCTCCGCCAGGATGCCCATGAGGTTGAAGAGATCCTCGGCGCGGTAGCCCGCGTCCGTCTTGTGCATGAGCTTCTCCATGAGCTCCTCCGCGCCGCGCACCGCCTTGCCCTTACCCTGGGCGTCCGTCACGGCCGCCAGCAGCACCGCGTACTCTTCCTCGAAGACCAGCTTCGACTCGGCCAGGTACGCCAGCACGCCGAGCGCGCCATGGCTCTTGTACAGGTCCTTGCTCGACATGCTCGTCCCCGCGCGGGAGCCCTCGCCGCCGTGCACCTTGTGCTCCTGCTCCTGCTCCTGCTGCTCTCCTCCTCCCGCGCGTGCCGCGCCGCGCTGCGCTGCACTGCCCTCAGGCTGCACAGTCCTGCGCAGTCCTGCGCGGTCCTGCCGCCAGAACTCCGCACTCCGGGCCTCCAGGCCAGCCGGCCGGGAGCAAACTCGGGCGCTCGCTCCGGAGATGGATCCCGCGCCGCGCCGCGCCGCGCAGTGCACCGCAGGCCCGTCACCGCACGCACGTGCGTGCGTGCGTGCTCGGCGTGCGGAGCGGGACTCGGACTCCGCGCCGCGACAGGCAACTTGGAGGCGTTACGGAGCGGGTTGCGCGCGCCGCGGCGCGGGTTGCGCACTCCGCGGCGCGCGTTGCGCGCGGCGGACAGTGCGGCGGGGCCGGGGCGAGGAGGAGTCCGCTGCTGCCCGCGCGCGCGACGCGCCTCCCCGCGCCGCAGGAGGGCTTCTCGCGCACGTCGCTGCGCTGCGAGGCCAGCGTCGCGCCCGGGAGCGACCTCGCCCTGCCCGGGTCCAGCCCAAGGAGCTCCTGACGTCGCGGCAGCCATGGCGGACCCCAAGGCGGTGACGGAGGACTGGAAGGACAGGGAGCTCGTGCAGTCGCTGGAGATGTGCGTGCTGCAGATCACGCAGTCGCTGCGGCGCTTTGGTACGTGGCGCGGCGAAGGCGGCACCAGGCTGCAATCTTGTAAATGACTGACGGGGCATGGAGAGGGGATGCGCGTTTCCGCAGAGACGGAGACAAGGACCAAGCTTGCGGCGCTCAATCATCGCGTCGATGTCATCTCCAAGGGCTTGGAGGCCTTTGAGACGGCGCACGCACTCCAGGCCAGCGGGCCTTCTGGTACGGAGCTTCAGCAGCCCATGGAGCTTCAGCGCACGTCCAGCCAAGCGGCTTGAGAACATCTCTTCGTCGATCCAGGCCAGAATGTGTCAAGCCATCCTGTTGGCGTGCAAGACGGGCCGAAACAAGAGTTGCCGCGAAGCCCGCGTCGGCTGCGTTTGCAAGCCAGAACCAGGATATTAGCTTTTGTGAATCCTACCACCAAACTACACCCAAGAGCTTGGCCGAGTGCTCGCGTAAAGCGCGCGACGCAGCAAGCGTTGCAGCAGTCGTCAAAGCACGCGACGCAGCAATCGATTTGGGGAGTTCCCACCGGCGACGCAGCTTCCCTCTCGCAGCGAGCGATGCGCGCCCGCTGCGGCCGTTGCCGCTGCGTGCGCGCAACACCGTGCGTTTGCCACTCTCCCCGAGGCTGACTTGCTTGCCGCCGCCGTGAGGTCTTGCGTGCGCCGCTGTCGCGCGGAAGGGAAAAGCTCGCGGTCGCCTTGGCCGTGCCAAGAAACCTGACGCCAAGCTCCTTGAATAGCTGGACAATGTTCGTCCATTTGGCTTCGTCCGAAGGCTTCGCCAGCGCCAGATTGCCGGGCTATCAGGCAGCTTTGCGGCTTCGAACGGCGCGATGTCCTGGGCGCCATCTCTTCTCCGCAGTAGATCGAGCGCCACCGCCACGATTTCGAAGCCAACTCATTTTTGCAGGATCAGACCAGTCGAGATGGAGACGACCAAGTGCATGATGGGCCTCGTCTTGCAAACCCTCGAGGACATGATGCGCTGGAAGCCAAATTCGCGCCGGTTCTGGTCGCGAGAGCTTAGTACCAGTCGCCATGGCCCTCCAGCTCGAGGGAGCCGCCCGCCACTCCAGGCCCGGCATGGTCAGCCGCCTAGTCCTCGAACTCCCCCGAGACCTCAATTCTGCGCCCTCATCGGAGGAGTCGCTGTGCTCCATGCCCGTGCCGGGGTCCTCCTCGACGAGGTCTGGCTGCGCAGCGACACCGAAGCGCACGCCCGTGCTGCGCTCTTGCGCAAGAGCATCGAGGCAGCACCGCCGCGCCCCCGTGCGCTGCTGCCCGATGCCGACGGCTCCGAAGCAGCTCTGCGCGGACGTGCGTCTTAAAAGGGTCAGAAGCAGTCAGCACGAGCCGCGGTGGTTCAACAGGATCGGATTCGCTGCATGCACTCGCTGCCTGTGAGAGTGACTGAGACCAGTGACTTCGTCGTCGTTAGGTCGTCGTTAGGTTGGACTCGACCAACTTCAAGTTCAAGGCCGCCTCGACCTCGACCAAGACCCGCCAGAGGAAGTTCGCGCTCCGCGCGCGACACGACACGACACGGCAAAGGCTCGTCGCGCTCGCGACGCGCGGCAGCTCGTCTCGACGCGTCCGGCTCGGGGTCGCCAGGCGCCCGCCTGCCGCTCGCTGCGCGCGGAGGCGATGCCATCGGCGTCGGCGCCGCCCGCGCCGCCGCTGCCGGAGCGCGACGAGGACGCGCAGGAGGAGACGCCCGAGGTGGCGACGGCGCGCAAACCCGGCGGGCAGCCGGGCAAGCGCAGAATCCTGAAGCTGCCGCCGCGCGAGAAGAGGGCCCGGCGCGCCGCGGAGGATGCGGAGGAGAAAATCTCAGAGAGCCTCGCCGCCGAGGAGGACGAGGAGGACGGGAAGTTGGCGGACGTGCGCTTGCTCGAGACTACGCGCGACGTGTGGACCGCCTTCGGCCTCACCGCCACGCAGCGGAAGAAGCTGCCGAGCAAGACCGACCGCCAGCAAGGCACGGCGTCCGAGGAAGGCCTCAAGGCCCTGGGTAGCTTCGCGCACCAAGCGAGCTCGCACATTGCTGGCATCTTGTACCCGGGCAACCCAGACGCCGTGCAGCATGCCCTTCAGGAACGTCTGGCACGCGCGCCCGCCTCACAGCGCAAGCAAGAGGAGGAGGCTGCCCGCGCGCACCAGAAGGCCGCGGCCCATGCTCGCGAGCGGCTTTTCGACGCCTTCATCCCGGTCATCAAGGCCTCCGCCAGGGGATCTGTCGAGCGCCGGGTGGCGCGTGCCTTGCTTGTGAAAGCAGCGACCGTCTCGCAGATCCAGGATCTCTGCCAAGGCACCGGCATCAACATCCGTGGAGACACCCGAGCCAAGGCTATTCGTGACCACGCCATGCTCGTAGCTGGCGAGAGCATTCCGACGACCGGGCCCAAGATCCGACGCGGCAACGGTGACGAAGACGCTGCACTGCTTTGCGCGCTGCGCTTTGTGCTCACGCAGCGGAACATCAAGACGATCTCTCATGGCACTCGCCAGGTACGGCTCTCCTGCTCGGAGACCATTGAGCTCCCTGTCCTCGTTCCGCGTAGGTCTGTGATGGTCCTGTACGAGGATTACATGCGGCAGGGCGCTGAGGCTGGCTGGGAGATGGTCTCGCGAACCAGCTTCTTCAACATTGCACGTGCCATCCTGCAAACCGAGACCAAGGCTGCAGCGCCCACCGAGGATCAGCAGGCGAGCCTGCAAAGGATCATTGACGAGCTCTCCGGCCCGGGGAGCGATGATGTCAAGGCGGACCTCACCCGGTATCTGGAGGTGGCCACAAACTTTCTCGAGGTGCACTTCGATCGCCATGCGGCAGGTGATGGCAAGGACTGCGTGCCTACTCACGATGCGACCTTCGCGCTGCAGCAGGCTAGCCCCAAAGTTGAAGCCCGCTCGGGCAAGTGCTGCGCTTGCGAGTTCCCCTCGTACTTTTTGGACGAGCTGCAGCAAGCTGTGGCGGAGGCGATGCCGGCGCCCAAGGCCCGCGATGCGCGCGAGGTCATCGACACGGTCCGCGGCCAGTGGACGGCGCACCAAGCACAGCGCGTGCGGGTCGTCAAGCAACAGCAAGCTGTCGAGGCCATCGTCGCAGATCTGGCCTCGCGGTGCCTCAAGGGCGACAACACCGAGGCAATCGTCAAGCTCGGCTACAAATCCGAGTCCGCCAGCGAGATGGCACGCCAGCAGATCAGCACGCGTGGCTGTCGCTGGAATGGCGTCCTCATCTCGTTTTTTCGACCGGCCAAGACGCAGACAGTGGGGCGCGAGGGCGAGGGCGAACGCGCTGAGCGTGTGAACGTCTTCTTGGACCAGATTCTCGACATCACCCCTCATGAAGCGATGACCAACACCGACGCGGAAGAGGAGGAGGGTACCGTGGAGGCCGCCCTAGTCCACGCGATGCTCACCTGGGTAAGCCAGGAGCTCCCGCACATCAAGAAGGTGACGCTCGTCTGCAACGAGGCAGCTTGCTATGCATCAGCGCACTTTCTGCTTGCGCTCGCCCGAGTCAACGAAGCAGCGCCCGTCCCGGTGCGGCGACTCGTCCGCACCGAGTCTGAGGACCGCGACGCCTGCCTGGAGGCGCACTTCGCCGTTGCCATGCGCCACGTGCTGGCATTCATGAGGACCTCGCGCCAACGTCGCATCCGCGGCATCTCCACGCCGCGCGGCGTTGCCGCGGCGCTGGCGTGGAACAAGGGCATGCAAAACTGCGGTGTACAGCTTGTCCGGGCCGGTTGCGCCCCCCTGGACTCGTCGCTTGCTAGAGCCTCGGAGGCAGTGGCTTCCCACGGGGTCCACCGCGCAAACGACATCGTCTTCGCGACGCCGGGCGGCAGCGCAAAGAGTGTCCGCAAGGCCGACCTCACGCGCGTGACGTTCGACTTCAAGCTGCACTCCGATGTCGGTCGCCCCTCGACGTGTTCCCTCACGGTACCGAGCGACACTGACCTGCCCGTGGAGGTGGAGCTGTCGGAGGGCGCCAGTCTTCCTGCGAAGATCTCTGTAGCGTCGTCGAAGTGGAGGCATCTCCTGCCTGTGCGCACATTGTCTGCGTCTGCGTCTGACTACGTGCTGGAGGGAGCAGAGGACGGTCTTGGCACCGCCCTGGTGGTTGATCATCAGAAAGGTGACGAGCGAGCCAAGCCTGAGGATGGCCACCTCGACGTGCTCGATGAGGACAGCAACGATGACGCCACGCTCCTCCTTGGAGTGGGCAGTCTCGACGACTGCATGGCTTGGGACGCCGACTACGCGTACGGAGCTCCGAGCAGCCCTGGCCAACAGCTGCTCTTCTGCGGTACTGAGATCCTCAAGCGGTCGAAGCTGGCAGACCTTGCTGGCCCGCCGAGCCCTCAGGCCTCGCAAGAGGATCCGAAGGAAAGTCCTGCATCCTGCAACGACCGCCCGCGCACTGATCTCATTGCCTGCGCCGTGCGAAATACCCCACGGGTGCTGGACTCGCGGCCATTCTTGCTGCCGGGCAGGAAGGTCGACATGGCTGAGTACGCCCTCGTTGCGAACTGGTCAGCCCAGCCCCGTGAACAGGGCTGGGCGCGACGCACAGCCAGTCCAATGCAGGCCGCGCAAACGATGACGGCGGATCCTCCGGTGCCGGTCAGTAGTGACCCTGCGGATCGAGGCCAGGGGTCGATTGCCGCGTTCTTCAAGGCTGCGGCCCGCAAGCAAGCGGTTGCGACTGCGCAGACCACGTCCACGAAGCGCGTGGAGACACGCGGGCGCAAGCCGAAAATTCCGGAGAACGTGCGGGACTACATGGCCGAGCTAGTGCGCGACAATGGGCCCCTCGTTCCTTCGATCCTCATTTCGCACGTCCGCGCACGCTTCCCAGACCTCCTCGGCGTGGACGGCACTCCTCTCACCGACAAGCAGCTGACCTGGGGCTACAACACCATCAAGCGTCACTACAAGCAAGCACAGCTCAACTGCTAGCTAGCTAGCTCTAGAGCTCTCCAGTAAGGTAGAGCTAGCTAGCTAGCCAGCCTTGCTTCGTGCTCCTCATCTCCCACAACCAACACAGTACTTACTTCGTCATGTTTGCGGGTCCAACGCCTCCTCTGGCTTCAGATTCGGGCGCTTCCTGAGCGAAAGTCAGCCCTTGCTCTGCATTTGCGGGGGCCAAGGCTGCTCAGAACAAACAGCTAAGTCAAACAAGTTCACGCACACTGTCACAGAGTGCCTAGGCTAAGCGTTGCGTCTGAATCTGCCCTCTTGTTTTGCTCTCACGACGTGAGGGCGGCATGCATTTTCTCCAACATCTCTCAACGGCTACCTTCATCCAGCTCGCTTGAGAGAGTCGCGCGTCGCACTACGGAGAGACACGTACGGTAAGCCAGATAGATTGCGGCAGTGGCGCGGTGGCGGGCGACGCGCGCGCGAGTCGCCGTCGTCGCGCGCTGCGCGAGGCCATGATGAGCGCGCAGGGGTCTCGCGCAAGCTCACGCGGCAGCCTCGCGAGCAAAGGCACGGTGGAGTCCGCGCGCAGCGGGTCGTCGCAGGGTAGCACGAACAGCGACAATGTGCGCGTGATCGTGCGGTGCAGGCCGCTGAGCGAGGCGGAGGCGGCGCGTGGCGAGGAGCAGGTGGTGGATATCGAGGGCGACGACTCCGTGCGCCTCGCGTTGGGCACTCTGGGCGCCTCTCGCACGCAGAAGAAGTTCAGGTTCAATGCCGTCATGGGCCCGGCGTGCTCGCAGGCGCGCTTCTTCGAGACGTCCGGTGTTCGCGCTCTGCTGGACTCGGCGCTCGACGGGTACGCGGCGACCGTTTTCGCGTATGGCCAGACGGGGTCCGGCAAAACGTACAGCATGAGCGGCTACGAGGAGCAGCTGGTCGGCGAAGCGTATCGGGGCGACGCTGACACCGACGGCCTCGTGCCACGCTCCATGGCATACATTTTCCATCGCGTCCGCGAAGCGGGCCGCGCCTTCAAGCTCAAGGCGTCCTTTTGCGAGATCTACAACGAGCAGGTCTTCGATCTGCTCAACCTTACCTCGGCCAGCTTGCCGGTCCGCTGGAAAGCGGGTCGCGGCTTTTTCGTGCAGGACCTCTTCGTGGTGGAATGCCAAACGCTGGAAGACGTTATGGAGGTGGTCTCCGAGGGCCACCGCAACCGTCGCGTGGGTTCGCACGAGATGAACAAGGACTCGAGTCGCAGCCACAGCATCCTCACCTTGCATATCGAGTCACAAAGCGTGGATCCGGACGATGGCCACGCGGTCCTCAAGTACGGCAAGATGGTATTTTGCGACCTGGCGGGTAGCGAACGCCTCAAAGACACCAAGTCCGCCGGCGTAACGCTCACAGAGACTGGCGCCATCAACAAGTCGCTCTTCGCGCTCAGCAATGTCATCTCTGCGCTCACCACGCCGAGCATCGCTTCGCCCTCGTCGACCTTTGGCAGCGCGGCGGCCCACGTGCCGTACCGCGACTCCAAGCTCACCAAACTGCTCATGGATTCCCTCGGCGGCTCTAGTCTTACGCTCATGATCTGCTGCTGCTCGCCGGCCGCTGGCTATGCTGAGGAGACGCTCAGCACCTTGCAGTATGCGCACCGCGCGAGCAAGATCAAGAACAAGCCCACCGTCCACTTGGACGGCAAGGAGCAGCTTATTGCGCGCTTGCGCGAGGAGATCAAGCTTCTGAGGCTTGAAAATGCTTATCTGCGGGACCAGCTTGGCCGTGCCACGCCCGCAACCGCCGTCTCGACCGGCCCCGAGTCATCTATGGAGCGCCTTCCGGAAGCTGCGGGGCTTCCGCTCATTGGGAAGTCGTCCACTTCCCGCGCCGGAGCCGAAGCCAGTCATCTCGTGCCGCCAGGTCTCAATATACCTTTTGGTGACTCGCTGCCGCCCTCCGGTCCAAGCTCGCCGGTTCGAGGCGCCGGCCCCGGCCGCATGTCTCCCAAGAAGGCCTCTCTTTTGCAGCAACGCTCCGGGAGCCTGCGTGACGTCTCTCAGCAGCAGCAGCAGCAGCAGCAGCACAACATGACACAGCAGCGGGCTGAACAAGTCTCCTTCTCAGGTACGGATGAGTTGATCGCCAGCTTCCAGCGCGAAATTCAGCGGCTAAAGACAGAGAACCGCGAGATTCGCACGCGTGAATTCACCGTGGACCGTAATCTGCAGAATGCCATGGTGGAGAACGAGCGTCTGAACCAAAAGCTGGAACATCTCGAGGAGGTCTTCGTACACGAGTCGCCCAACCTCGGCCAGGGCGAGCAGGAGCAGCTGCGCACGGCCAACGCTCGTCTCCAGCAGCAGGTGGGCCATCTCAAGCGGCTCCTAGCCGAGGCCACCGCGGGCCGGGACGAGAACGTCGAGGCACTGCAGTCTGAGAATGCCCACCTTCGCAACCTTGTCGCCCAAATGCGTCAGAAGCTACACTCGGGACACGGATCCAATCCAACAGAGCAGTACCAGTATGACGATGTGGAGCGAAAGTCCAGCTTCCTCTTTAGCTGATTGGACTGTGACCGAGCGATGCCAAGCATATCAAGGTGGTGCATTCGTAGATGCGCTCATTCGCTCGTTGCGGACGACCGATGACACGGATTCGAACGATCATTCATACGCGCGTTCGCCCGTCCGAGGATGAGGACGGGAGCAAGGAACTGCAGGTGCTTGCGAGCTCATTTGCTCTGCTCTCTCTTATTATTGCAAGTCGCACACCCAGGCTCCTTCACTTCGAAAAAAGGCAAGTCTCTCACTGGTTCTCCGCGGTTGCGTAACATTATTCCTGTTCTTGTGTTCACGCTCACTCCGTTTCCGGCGAATACCTACTCGCCGCTGCTTCTTACTCTCCTTCGTTCTCAATTTGAAGCTGCGTCTCAACAGCACGCAGCATCTTGCGGATCCGGCACAACTCCTCGTGAAGCTGCACGTTGGTGACCTCAGGCTCGATATCGCCGGCCAGGCTCCTTGCAGCCGCCTCGCGCTTGCGTTGGTTGACGATTTTCTTGATGACCTGAACAATCTTGGCGCGAAAGGCGAGCTTAATGACGTACCGCTTGAAGTTCTTGTGTGTTTCCGGGAAGGAGTCTGTGCGAAAAACGTCGAGAAGCGCCTTCTTGGAAAGCTTGTGCACCTCCACAAAAGTGCAGGTGAGGCAGTGATATCGCCTGCGAACATTGGTGAGCACCATGTCCTCGCCAATGGTATCGCCACGCATGAGAATCGCCTTTTCAGCAGCGCTCAGCGTGGAGGAAAGATCGATCTGCTTGAGAGGCCGCCTAGCACCGGCGGAGCTGGAGGAGGAACCGGCCGCGCCACCCTCGGCGCCGTCCGCCTGCGCATCGGCATGAGGTGACCCAAAGCCCGTGATGTCATCCAGTTCGACGGGCTCAGGCGCGGTAAAGTAGGACTTGTTCATCATGACAACGCCGCGCTCGATAATGTACATCTCCCTGGAGATTTCGCCTGGACGCGCAATGCGCTCCTGTGGCGGAAAGATACCCTGAGTGAGCGCGGCGGCGAGCGCCGTGACGAAGCTGCGCCGCTCAAAGTCCGTCGTGCAGTGCACAAAGGGTAGCAGGAAGACCCAACGCGCGTTGACGCGGCGGAAGACCTCCCCCCGCATCTCGGGCGACATCTCGGCGAGAAGCTCCTGGTAGTGCTCGTTGCGATACTGCTTGGCGGTGTAATGGAAGTAGCCGCGGAGCTTGACACGCAAGTCATGCGGTAGCTTCTGCTCGTCCATGTAGACGTTCAGGTCATCAATCTTGCGGTGCAGGTGCGCCGTGAGCTCGCCCATGCTTGCCACCAAGCCACAGACGGAACCGACAATGTATGCGTAGGCGGCGCCGCCGAGCATCATCGCTACGATGGCCACCCAGCGCTCCACGACCGTCTTGGGAATGACGTCGCCGTAGCCAATTGTGGTGACGGTCATGACGGCCCAGTAGAGCGCAGCGTTGTACTCGTGCGAGACTCGCGTCTCGTCGTCGAGCGTTTCGAGATCGACGGGGCCAGAAAAGTAAGAGGAAAGCCAGCTCTCACCATCATAGGCACCGAGGCCGCTGACGAGGCGAAATAGGCAGGCGAGCCAGTGACTGAGCAGCAGCATATACAGCAGGAACTTGCAGAGCGTGAGCGAGCCGTAGTTGATGGAGACGTGCGTCTCCCAACGCTTGAGCACGCGGCTCGCGCGGAATATGCGCAGGAGCTTGGTGAGGCGCATGAGGCGGATCATGCGCAGCATGTCAAATGGCAGCACGGAGACAAGGTCCACCGCAAACCACGAGGTGACGTAATGAAGCGCAATGCGCGAGTGACTGTACACCCAGACCCCTTGCGCGGACTCAAAGGGGGTAATAAAGTTCAGCACAATGTCGATGCAGAAAAAGGCATTGATGACAATGTTGAGCGCGTGAAGGCCTGGCCCGGCGGATTCCAAGAAGGCCACCTCGAAAGGTGTGACAATGGAGACGAAGAGCAGTGCCACGATGACGCCAATGTCCCAGCGATTGCGGAAGGCGCCACTTGGGTCCAGCAGAAGCCACCACCGACAGTCTCGCGAGGAGGTACCCACCGGGGCGCGAAAGGACCCGCGCCGCATGGCCGCAGCCTCCTCATCAGCTACTTTCTCTAGCTTGTGCACGACCGTCCCGTTTAGCCTGCGCCCGCTCAGCTCGGGTGCCAAGGCGGAGATCTTCCGTATCGTCGGCTGGTGCCGTGTCAGCTCGCCCATGGGCGTCACTTTGCGCGAGCCATACATGGTCACGGACGTGTGTCGCTTGGTGATCGGTTCCCGGACCACGGTGCCCTCCTCGATGCCTGCCGGACTGGGCAAGGTGGCAGCCGACGGGATGCCCTGCACCTTGCTGCTGGAGCTTCCGGTCCCCGCGAGCGGCGCCGCGCCGGGGCCGCTGCCGCCGCCCATGCTCAGGCGCGCATTCGCCGGGCTCGACCTAACGCGCATCGACGCGTACACGGCGCGCTGCGTATCGCCGACCGCCTGATTAAGCATTCTGCTACGCTGACTGAGCCGAGCGAAGGCTCGCCAGCGGGCGCCTATGCAGCCGCCTCGCTGACCGCAGGCTGCGCGGTCGCGGGCGCACGAGGCCAACGAAGCTCGCTCGCTCGCTCACGGCTCGCCGCCGCGCGAGGCCCAGCCGCCGCCGCGCAATGCATGCAGTCACGGTGCTCTGGTCTGGTATGGGCATATGCCACGGAAAGCGGTCCAACGGCTCGCGACGCGTACTTGCACCTCTTGATGTTGTGCCCACAGGGCTACAACCGGCTGTGGGCCGCGCTATGCCGTGCAGTGTGTGCGGAAGCGCCAGGCTATTGTGACGAGGCTCTCAGGACTCACCATGGTCAGCAGGAGCCTGCTGAGATCTGAGATCGGCGCCGCGCGCCTCAATCCATTACCATGGTGGCGGGTCTGACGGACAACGTCCGGGCACCGCAATTAGCGTAGCGGGGTTTTGGCACGCGGAAGCGGCCGCGTGGAGTCGGCACTGGTTCGCTGGTTCTCTCTGCACTAAGCTACAAGCGCCTAGCAGCCATTGAAGTTAACGAACCGACCTCTTGCGGCGCGGAGAAAGTGTGTACTCACGGACTCGGACTCAGCGCGTGGTGCTGCGCGCTCCACTGCATGCAGCTGCTCGATAGCCTGCGCACTTTTACTTTCAGAAGCCGCCTGATTGCCCCCGAACGCAGTCCTTGGCTGGCCTGGCGCGGCACGTTCAGGGCGGGTCTGGGAATGGGATGTGTAGTGCGTTCGAGAGCGCGTGTGGCCAATACAAGGCCAAGCAGCCACTATCCTTGGGCTGCGAGGGTGTTGCAACTCCGTTTTTTTGGAATTGGGGTCCGCGCGGGAGAGCCTGGAGGCCTCCCGCAGCTCCACTGCGCAGAATGGACTCTAGCTAGTTTCGCTAAGGGTCCAGTTTCGCGCGCGGGCCGGCAGCGGTGGAGTGGACTTGGGGTCAGACACTCCGATTTGCTGAGTAGTTGCTTCTCTGCTTGTTCGTGTCAGCTAGTCTAGCCAGCGCAAGTCTCGCACTACAGCACGGCAGCTTCACGCCGCTGCCCGCGCAGGCGGGGCAGTCCCTTGACGCCTGGCAGGATGGAGCGTGCCGGGCGCGTGAACCTGTACGTGCAGGGCGTGCAGCAGCATCCACAGCAGGTGGTGGCGACCTACGATGACACCATCATGCGCCGGCGCAGCTTGTCGGACATTGAGATGAAGTCGCACAGCCGCGTGGTCATGGCGCGGCCGCAGCAGGCGCACGGCGTCCAAAGCTTCCATGCGCAGAGGTGGTCCAGTTACGACTACGACGATGTGGTTTCGCCGAAGGCCGAGGCAAGCCAGACCGTCAAGCCCGCAATGCAGCGCTCGGTGCTGGATACGCAGCGCGAGAGCCTGCGCCAGCTCGACATGAGCGCGGTGCAGACGTACGAGGAGGCTGCTGCGGACAGCAAACCACTCTTCAGCTCGCTGGCGTCGCCGCGCGGCGTGCGGAAGCGGCTCAAGTGGTTTCTCCTCGAGAATGCGCCCGAGCAGATCGGTCGTACGGAGGAGCTGGTTGAGCTGCTGCGCAATGGTGGGATCTCCGAGGAGGACATCTTCGACGAGCTGAAGCGCGAGATTGCGTTCTCGCCGGCGTCGCCGCGCGCGGCAGTTGCGGGCCGCGCGCGCAGTCCTTCGTCGGCCGCTTCGCCGGACTGGGACCACGGGGCCAGCGTCCTGCATGTGGACGAGCTCTCGTATGAGGATTCATTCGGGGACGGAGCTGGCGAGGATGAAGATACCGGCCTTGACGCGGGGATGAAAGACGCAGTGGACCATCGCACCCTCATGCAGAGCAGGCGCAAGCACTATGTGCATAGTCTCTGGGACGCAGCCATGGCGGCCTCAGCGGCCATCGGCAGCCACGCCGGCGCAGGCGCCGGCGCCACTGCGCCTCAAGGCACTGGCAGTGCAACGCCTGAAGGCTCGGTTGCTGCGGACTCCGTCGCCCGAGTGAGCAGCAGGTCACCCGTGAGCAGGGCTGAGAGCTTCCAGACGGCGCTCACGTACAGCGAAGAAGACGAGGAGGGCGATGAAAGCTTCGACTTTCTCCCCTGGTCGGCGCGGTCGCTCCTCGGAGGCAAACTCAACGTTCAATTCGCCGAATCGGTCATCGTGCTGCGCACCGAGCCCTCTGGCCTGCCTTTAAATCCAATCTCCGCCCCGCTGCAGGACGAGCACGCATTCAACGATACGCATACGCAAACCGTGTCAGAGAACATCTCGCCGCGCCGCGCGAAGAAGAAGAAGCGCCGCATTCGTCGGCTCTCCTTCGCCGAGAAGCTCGAGCTGTACCGCTGGCGCGAGGACCTTATCCCGGACAAGTTCGCCGAGCGATACAAGCAGCAACTCGCCGCCGATGCCAGCGGCGCGGCTGCTGGCAGCAGCGCAAGCCCCACGGCCGAGGACGCCGGCGGAGCCAGCACCGCTGCACGGAAGCCGCCCTCCCCGCCTATGGTGGCCAAGTCCGCGAGTGGCCTGGGCGCGGGCCGATACGGACCAGAGCAGCAGCAGTTACAGCAACAGCAGCAGGCGCAGCCGCATCACTCGCACTACAAGATCTCCATGCACCCATTTGGCACGTCTAACTTCTCGCACTTCCGCCACCGTCTGAGCCTAAGCGGTGCCGACAGCAGTGACTTTTCTGCCAAGTCGAACCTCAAGGAGCACAACTTCAACGAATCCGATGAAGACATCGTCAATGTCAGCAACACCTTCTCGGACTCGATGATCTCAGTCAAGTTCCCGCGCCGCAGCTCCGCCTCTGACATCCTCACGAGCTCCAGCATGTCAGGTGTCAAGCAGCTTGATCATGCCGCCGCCAAGGAACGCGGCCGTTGGAGCCTCTTCCGAGGCGCCCGCATGCCCCAGGCCCTCTCGCGCAGCTCTGCTCGCTGGGCGCGCTCCATAGGCCTCCTCTCGCGGGCCGCTGAGGACGAAATCGAACATCCAACCTTCTCCGACTAAGTAACCCCCCTCGCGGCGAGGGCCGCGGCGTCACGAGAAGCGCAACGAGCGCGACTAGCGCGGACAACAGCGACGTCCTGTCCGGCCAGGTGTAGGAAGTGCCGACTCAATTCGAAAAAGGGATCAAAGCCGCAGCTGTACTTTTCAATCCTCTCTCTCTGGCTGGTCTGCACACGCTGTAGCCCGCGTCGAGCCCAAGGGCGCCGTCGCCGTGACGCACGACAAGCGCGACTAGCGCGACTAGCGCGACTAGCGCGAACAGCGACATGCCGGCAATTCATCCGGCCAAGTGTAGTGATGCCAACACAATTCTAACAATGTTTTCCGTCCTCTCTCACTGCAGGCTTTGATGTGATAGTCTGATGGCTTTGTCGCCCGCGTCGAGCTCAGGGCGCTGCCGCCGCGAAGAGCTTAGCTAACCAAGCTGCAAGCTCTTGATGTGAGTTCAACGCTTTCGCATCGCAAATGACGAGAACGCACGAATAGCTTGCGAGCGCCAGAAAAGCGGCGCTTCCCGTCGCAAGAGCCGACCTCCCCGTCCTCTCGGCCCCTCGGCCCCAGGGGCTTCGGTCTTCAGAAGCTATCTTTTTTACTTTCATGAAGAGGCGCGGCGGCGCGGCCTAAGAAGCGGCCCAAGGCGCGCGGCGCCGCGGCCGGGCGCGCTGCGGCGACCACGACTCGACGCCCGAGTCCGCAGAGCCCCGCCCCACGGCGCAGACGCGAGGCAGCGCGCGGCGGCGCGGCGGCGAGCGGCGGCAGCGCGGCGCGCCCGGCGGCCCCGGCCCGGCCGGCCCCCGCGCGGCGGCCGCGCGGCCCTGGCGGCGGCGGCGGCGATGATGATGCACACGGCGATGCTGCGCGGCGGCGCGGCGCGCGGGCTGGTGGCGCGGCGCGCGGCGGCGCTGCGCGGCGGCGCGGCGCGCGGGCTGGCGGACGGCAGCGGCCCCGGCGACGACGACAAGGAGAAGAAGAACGAGCTGCTGGACGCGCTGGCCGGCAGCAAGCAGCGCGGCGGCGAGGAGTCCCGCGGGCTGCCGTCCATGAGCGAGGACGACCTGCTGGACTCCTTCGCCACCAAGGGCGCGCGCAGGGGCTTCGTGCCGGTGGACGAGGACCGCGTGCGCAGGGCCATGGGCAAGCCGCCCCTGGCCTCGGGCGGCGCGGCCGGCGGCGCGACCGAGGACATGTCGCGGCCGCTGCCGCCCTCGCGGCCTGAGACCCGGCCGCTGGCCACCTCGGCCGAGGTCAAGGCGCTCTTCCAGGAGCGCCTGGCGCGCAAGCAGATGCGCCCGGGCCAGATCTTCGACCCGATTGCCTTCGTCGATGTGAACGAGTCCATCTCCAGCATCAACCAGCGCACGGGCTTCACGCCGCGCCGCGTGCACCGCCCGGCGCGCCTCGAGCGCACGGGCTTCGAGATCCAGCACACCAACCTGTGGTTCCTCAGCCGCTTCATCTCGCCCATGGGCCAGATCCTGCCGCGCTACAAGACCGGTCTGTCTGAGAAGAAGCAGCGCAAGATCGTCAAGATGATCAAGCGCGCTCGCAACATGGGCCTCATCTCCTACTTCCACCGCTACGTGCCTGGCATTCTCGAGCGGACCGAGGGCGAGGCGGAGCCCACCAAGCTCGCGCCGCCCGTGCCTTCTCGCGATGCCCGCGAGTCGCGCGATGGTCAGCGCCGTTCGCGATGAATGGGCTTCATCAAGTGACTCTGATGGCGCTCTTCGCAGGTGAGCTGGAGCTCTAGCCAGCGCTCTAGAGCTACTAGTAGAGCGAGCTAGAGCGAGCTTTGGCCTCGAGGCGCCTTGGAGACCGCGCGCCTGCGCGTGCGAGGCCCGGCCCCGGGAAAGGGCGCGGGCGCTCGCCAGCGCCGTGTTTGCGCACGTGGCTGTCCCGGCAGCATTTACACCATCCATCCTTACCAACAATCTCCACCAACTAAAAAAAAAGAAACACTGACAACAACAACAGAGACCTACCATGTCCCCGGACCCTCGGCGTGGGAGGTCTGCCGCCACGTCCTCGTCCTCATCAAGCTCGCTGCAGTGGTGGTGGGTGGGTGGGTGGGTCACCGTGGGTGCCAAGCAGATGTCGTCTCCTGTCTCTTGATCAAGACAGACAAACCCGCATCAGCGCACGTCAGCCACCAGCGCTGCCATGAGCGAGCTGCCCTTTCTCTGGGGCGCGCGCCAGAATGCGCTGCCGCCCGAGGACATGGGCGGGCCAGGGGCCTCGTCGCAGACACCCTCCGCCGCGGCCAGAGCGGCCATGACGGCCTTCAGGCCGGCGGCGCCGCCCTCCATGGCGCCCGCCGACGTGACGCCCGCCATGACGCCGCCGCCGGCTGCAGCCGAGGCACCACCGCTGCCGGCGCGTGCGGAGAGCGAGGCGGCGCAGCCGCTGCAGCTGCAGCAGCAGCAGGCGAGCCCCGCCGTGCAGCTGCCCGCGACGAGCGGCGAGCGGCAGCAAGAGCAGCGGCGGCAGCAGGGCGGCGACCTGGTGGTGGCGTCGCGCCTGCACTTCCAGGATGCCAGTCAGGAGGTGGTGGACGTGCAAGCGCTGGGCGGCTTTCTGCGCAGCGCACTGCGCGTGGCCGACACGGTGGTCCTGGCCGTGGGCGCCTCGGCGGCGACCGTGGACAAGGTGCGGCAGCTGGCCGAGGCCGCGCAGCGCGTGGGGCGCGGCGATGGCTCGGCCGTGCGCGTGCACGTGCTGGCTGTGCAGCCCTGGGGCCGCTTCGTCCCGGCGCTCAACGCGCTGACGAGCTTCGCCGTGGAGGGCGGCTTCCGGTACATCTGCTTCCAGTCGCTCGAGGTGGACGCGCCGCCCGAGGTCGTGCGCAGCCTCGTGGCGCAGTTCGAGCTCGGCGACACACTCGTGGCCGGCGCGGCCTTCCCGCGCGATCACCTCTTCGAGCAAGGCTGGCGCGTGCTCAACGGCCGCACCTCGCCATGGAACACACTCGCGGTCTGGGCCGTTGACAAGCTGGCGCTGACGGGCTTCAGCCTCGTGGCGGAGGGCATGCCGCACGAGGGCGTGCCGGCCGGCGTTGAGGAGGTGTGCACCATCTCTGTGCTGCAGCGCCTGCTGGCACGCCGGGCCAAGGCCAAGCTCGTGCTGCACCCGGCCATGCTGCGCACGGGCGCATGGAACACGGACTTCAAAGACGAGGCGCGCCGCGAGTGGCACCACAAGAAGATGCAGTCCAAGGTTGAGCGCCCTGCGGCCCAGTTGCACGCGCTCGGCATCGACCCAGGCATCGTGCACCACATCGCGCTCGAGCCTTAAAGGACGAGGCGCGCCGCGAGCGGCACCGCAAGAAGGTGCAGCCCAAGGTTTGAGCGCCGCTGCGGCCCAGCTGCCACGCGTTCGGCGTCGGCCCAGCTGCCACGCGTTCGGCATCGACCCAGGCATCGTGCAACGCATCGCGCTCGAGCCTCAAAGGGCGCGCCCCCTTCCTGCGTGTCCGTCGATTTCTGTCCACCCAGCTGGCGAGCTCGGCATTTGTAGTCCTTTGTAGTCCTCGATAGATCAAACTTCTCGTAAGGTAAGCTTTAGTGTACATACAGATCCGGGGAGGGGGAGGAGGAGCATTGTCAGATTTCGATGGTGAGCTTCTTGCGTCCGCCGCGCTTCGCGCCGCTTGCGCCAGCACTAGCGGCCGCCTCCTGCGACTGAGTCGGCGGCGGCGCCGCAGCGACGACGGGAAGGAGGTCCTCCTCGTCGGCCCGCAGAGCGGCGGCGCGGCGCTGCGCCTCTTCGCGCAGCGCCGGCGCAGCGCCCCGGGCTGCCTCGAGGTCCACCACAAGCGCAGTCGTGTTGTCGTTGCTGCGGCCGTTGATGGCGGCGGCCACGAGCGAGTCCGCGGCCTGCTGCGGGCTCGACGCGACCTTGACGATGCTAGAAGCGTTGAAGTTGTTCACCCAATCCCACAGGCCGTCGGTTCCAAGGACAATCGCCTTGTCGTGGCTGTCGAGGCGTCTGCGGATCACCTGAGGGCGCGAGATGACGTACTTTTTCAGCGCGCGGTCGCCAATGGCGCGTGACATGGACAGAATGCCCTCCACGCGACTGTCCTCCGACACACTGCCGCCCTGCGCCAAGATCCGCCGGCGCTCCTCCGGGTTGTTCGGCTTGTGGTCCTCAGTGAGCTGCACCACGTCCATGCGGTCCTGGCTCACGAGCACGGCGCGCGAGTCGCCCAGATTCGCGATGACGCAGTCGGTCTCGGTGAGCACCATGGCCACCGCGGTCGACCCGACTAAAGGGTCGCGCCCGGCCAACTGCTGCGGTGTGGTCCGCACCTGCTCGTCCGTGCGGAGAAAGGCCTCCTCGAGGCAGGCCTCGACCGCGCCGAAGCCGCGCGTCTTGAGCAGCTCGCCCAGGTTCTGGTACAGGTTGGCGGCGCAGAAGGAGGAGACGTTGCTGCCGCCGTGGCCGTCGAATACGGCAAAGAACGACACGTACGGCTCCTCCAGCAGCGAGCCCACCACGCAGAATCGGTCCTCCATGTGCACGCGAGGCCCCTGGGTCGCGCACACGCCGAACGGGAAGAGCGTCAGGTCTGCGTGCACGTTGACGCCGAATTTGTGCGTGTTGGTGCGCGGCGGCGTGAGCGCCTCCACCAGCTCACGTGCCGCGGCCATGGGCAGGTCCAGCGACTTGAGGCGCTTTAGCCGCCGCCGTGGCGACCTGCTCTCGCTCTCGTTCCAGTTGCTACTGCTACTGCTACAGCTGCCGCTACTGGCACTACCGATCCAGGCCTTGCCGCTGCCGTCGCTGCCGTCAAGCTGCATGGCGCTGGACGCTGCTCCCTCCTCGAACTCGCGCGGCGCGTAGGGCCCCGGCGAAGGTGTGGACTTTTCCACGATGAACATG
Organism: Thraustochytrium sp. TN22; assembly: GCA_013306675.1. Lineage (NCBI taxonomy): Eukaryota > Bigyra > Thraustochytrida > Thraustochytriidae > Thraustochytrium > Thraustochytrium sp. TN22. The sequence goes on along the minus strand of JABLUY010000185.1, from coordinate 54,876 downwards.
TCGAAGCGCGACGCGGGCTCGGCGCTGAAGCCACCCGCCGCGCGCGCCGCCGAGGTTGAAAATGGGTTGCTTCCGCGCCCCGTAGCGCCCGCGGCTGCGCTTGAGAAAGGATTGAACCGCTGCGCCGGCGACCCCGCTGCCCGGGCGGCGGCGCCTGCCGTGGAGAATGGGTTGCTCCTGCCTTTGGCGGCTGGCGCGCCGCCTTGGGACTGCTGCGGCTCCCACGGGGCGCTCAGGCATTTCTCCACAAGCGACGGCGGCCGCCACTCGGCGGCCGCCACGCCGGCCCTGGCTGTCGCAAAAGGGTTGGGCCTCTGGCGATCCCCAGGGAAGGACGAGGAGAAGGTAAAGGCGCTCTTGGCGGCGCGCTCCGGGCGCGGGCTGTTGTCGCCCGCCATGGCGACGTCTGCGCTGCGCTTCGCCGATAGCGGCGCGGCCTTGGGCGACGCAAGCACCCCGCCATTGCCGCCGCGGCCGCCGCGGCCCTCCCAGCACATGCTGTCGCTGCCTGCGCTGCCGACGTTGCCGGCGCTCCTGGCGTTGGCGGCCCACGCCAGCTCCTGCGCTTCCCCTCGCGCCTCGGCGCCCTTGGCGGCCTCGCCGACGACCCTGGCTCCGCGGCTGCTTTCCTCGCGCGCCTCCATGCTGTTCTCCTCCCGCTGCGCGTCGTCCTGCCCGCCCTGCACGCGCGCGCGCTCGCGTCCCTCGCGCGTGCGCGCGTCCCTCGGCCTGGGCGCGAGGCGCCTCGCCGGCCCGCCGCGCCGCCCGCCCGAGCCCGGCGTCCGCGCGCCGCCCGCCCGCGCCGCCAGCCGCGCGGGCCGCGCGCGGGCGCCGCGCGCCGCCCGAGCCGCGCGCCGCGCGCCGCCGAGCCGCCGCCGGCCGCCGCCGCCGCCGCTGCCGCGCGAGGCTTCGGCGTCTGCCGGCGGCGGCGGCGCCTCCTGTTCGCCGCCGAGCCGCCGCCGCGTCTTTCCCACACGCGATCTTGGAGGCCAGAGCAGGATCATCAGATCAACTCGGGCTCGCTTGCTCGCTGTCGAAGACTCGAAGCAGCTCGCTGTCGAGCGCAGGCCCTGGACGAGGCTCGCCTCTCTCTCGTGCTTGTCCAGGCGCCCCTGGGCGCGACGGAGCTGCGGCCGAGCGTGGGGCGGGCGCGCAGGAGGGAGCATGGAATGATGGGCAACTTGCTGTCGAATGCAGAGCGGTAGAATACAGAGTGTGGATTCCAGAGACGGTCCTTGCTCGCCGCGCGGCGCACTCGCCGCGAAGTCTCTCCCTGTGTCGCGCTCTCTCGCGAGCTTGTCCTTGGGCGTGGTCGACTCTGCGGACGACGCGGAGCATGAGCTGAAGGTGCGCGCAGACCCGGGTCAATCATCGAATGCAAGGAGCGCCGCCGCCCCGGAGCGGGGCGATGGAGGCGTGCAGCATGGCCATTGCTGAAGATGAGCGGCTGGCGAGACGGCGGAAGAGGGGAGAGCGCGGAGGACAAGCTCAGAGTCGGCGTGGCGACGTGGGTTCGTTCTTGACGACTCGGGAAGCAAATCGCACGGGTCAATCATGGATGAGAGAACGAAAGACGTCTCATCCAGGTCAAGATGCATGTCGAGGGCGACACGATGTTGCTGTGCGCGCCTGGCTGCTGCCTGGCTCAATGCAAACAAACAAATGGCAGGCTGCGCGGACTCTGCGCCACAGTGCCAAGGGTCACGGCAGGATTCACTCTACCGGATCATCGCTCCAACAGAGTCTGACTCATGATAGAGAGATGGTGACATTGACGCATTTGCGGAGATTGCTCCAGGACAGCCGCGGCGAGGCGCGCGGCGCGCGGCGCGCAGGGCGAGAGTGAAAAGCACGGCGCGCCCGGTCTGGCTCGCATGGCGGGGAGCGCCATACGCGCGCTGGTGCGCGTGCGAGGTGGTGGAGAGCATGCAGGGCGCGAGGAGGCGCAAGATGAGGCAGATGCCGTGGGCGGCGTGGAGGTGCCCACACAGGCTACGGTGACGGTGCGCGCCACGGAGACCAAAGACGCGAGGGAGTTTCACTTCTCGAGGTGCTTTGGGCCTGAGGTGAGCCAGGAGGCCTTCTACAGAGAGTCCGGCATCGAAGAGCTCATCCAGCACGCGCTGGCCGGCTACGCCGCCACCCTCTTCGCGTACGGCGCTACAGGGAGCGGCAAGACGTATACGACCTTTGGTTCTGAGACGGAGGAGGGTTGCTTCGGCCGCGGCATGCGCTCCATCTTTGAGCTGATTGCGACCCCCGCCTTCCAGGGCACTGCTGTGCGCATGAGCAGCGTGGAAATCTACAATGACCGGCTGTACGACCTGCTCGGCAGCCCCGGCACCGCCGCCGCCGCCACCGATGCGCAGGCGCCGCCGAGCGCCGGGCTCAAGTGGAGCGCACGCGAGAAAGGCTTCGTGCTCAAGAACGTGGAGGCCGTCCAGGTGGGCAGCTGCGCACGCGGGCTCGCGTGCCTCCGCCGGACAATGAAGCGCCGCCGCGTGGCAGGCCACGCGCTCAACGCGCGGTCCTCGCGCAGCCATTGCGTGACCACCCTATTTCTGGAGAACGCGACCACGGGCAAGTACGGCAAGATCATGTTTTGCGACCTGGCTGGCTCGGAGCGCATCAAGAGCACCGCCTCCAAGGACGCGCGCGAGTCTGGCGGGCTCAACAAGAGCCTATTCACGCTCAGCAAAGTCGTGCGTGCGCTGGACCGCAAGACAGGCCCGCGCCCGCCGTACCGTGATTCGGCGCTCACCAAGCTGCTGTGCTCGTCCCTTGGCGGCTGCAGCATGTGCGCCATGATCGCCTGCATCTCGCCACAGAGCGCTGACCTCATCGAGTCCCTGCGCACGCTCCACTTCGCGGCGCGGACCATGCGCATTCAGAACACGCCTATTGTCTTTCGCAGCCAGCACGAGCGTCTGGTGGAGAAGCTGCGCACACAGATTCGGGAGCTCACCGAAGAGAACGCTGCGCTCAAGCTGCAAGTTGAGGAGCTCTCCAGCTCGGCACCTCTGGGTGCAGGCGACGACGACCCGGAGGAAGGGTCTGCCTGGCCTGGTGGCCTGGAGGAGCTCACGCAAGGCGAGTCCACGCTGGCGACCGAGGAGGACGCGGCGCCCGAGGTCGACGAGGCTCTTGATGAGTACGACGACGGTCAAGACGAACGGAGTGTGCATGATGATAACAGCTACGGACGTGCGGCCTTTGTTGGGGACAAGGTTGTCGCGCCGGCACGCCCGGCGCAGAGCACACTTGATCTGACTGCCGTTGACCGCCCTGCTGGACATCAGCGCAGTCCGGTCGAGCCGACCATGATCCAGGCACAAGTTCTGCCGCGCCTGAGCTATTTGGACCAGCTCAAGCATTTGCGCGAAGGCTTTGAGGACGCGAGGCAGGAAGCAGGCGCCGCATCGCACTTTCGAGATGGGCTTTACCAGGCCTTCTTCGCGGAGGATGGACATTCGGAGACGCCCTCACCGGCGCCAGCAGCGGTAGCCTCGATCCTTCGTCCGGCTCTGACGCCCCGCTCGCCTTCAAAACAGCGACCCAAGGGTTCTCGGGCGCAGTCCGTACGAGAGCGCAAGCTGGCTGGCGCTCGACCCGCGCGGCGTGACCAGGCCGAGCGCAGGGCGAAGCAGTTCCAGCTGCGGGCACTACGCGACGAGGCGGAATCGCGTAAGGTGCAGCAGGTCGTGTCCAACTGGCTCGGGCATCATCGCACGCGGCACTCGCAAGACTTTATCTTTTGATCATTCATTCCTTCAATCTCACTATTGCGCACCCAGTAAGTCAATCAAAGGTCTCCTCGATCCATTCCTCAGCCACGTCATCGCAGTTGAACGTTTTTGCAGTGGGAATAGAGCGATGCTTCGTGTGACGCGACGAGGAGGCGGAGGAGGCCAAGCCGGAGGGGACCGGTTCGAAGAGCTTCTCCTCACGGCTCGCACGGCGCGAGGAGGAAGACAACGAGGAGGAGGAGGAGGAGGAGGAAGAGGAGGCCGCCGAGTCGGCGTGGCGGCGGCGGCCCGCGCTGGTCTCCGGACGGTCGCCACGGTCCTTGTGTCGCGATGAGCGCTTCGAGGTGTTGGAGCCCTCATCGCCGGCGGCAGTGGTGGTCCGCCGCGACGAGCCGCTCTTGCGGCGCGAAGCGGGACGGATGGCAACCTCCTCGTCATCCAGCTCGCGCGACGCGCTCCTTGTGGTCGAGGAGGATGCCGGAGCGGGCGCCTTGGAGGAGCGGCGCGATGAGGAGGAGGAGGAGGTGGAAGAGGTCCCGGTCTCGCGCGATTTGGAGGAGCGCGACTCGCCCTTGCGTCGTGACGATTTAGTCGAAACGTCGCGGTTCGAGTCGGCCGAGTTACCGGTCCGCGGTGACTCGTCCTCGTCACCTGCGCGTGAGTTTGCGCGGCTGGAGCGGCGGCTGGAGCTGGCAGAGCTGTCACGGGCCCGCAGCTCCTTGCGGCGCGCGCGGCGTGCAGTGCGCTCCTCACTGGTTTCGGCAACTGGTGCAGCATCCGCCTTGACCTTTTTCTTGCTGTTGCTCTCCTTCGCCGTCGAACCCTGATGGCTCACGACCTGGTCCAGAGCCCTATCGATGCGCTCAAGCAAGCTATCGCGCGTGTCCTGGGCCCTGTGGGTCGGCGCAACCTCGCGCAAGGTCTCCACGCCGGTGCGCTCGGTCCACACCTTCATCTTTTTGCGGAGCTCGTAGATCCAGATCATGGCTTCCTCGCGCGAGGGGGTCCGAATGACGAGGCGGCGCGAGTTGGCGAGAATTTCGAGCGAATAGGTACCGTACTCATCGCGGTTGAACTGGTCCTCCGTGCGCGTCTCGCTGTGCAGCACGCGGATGCGCAGGACCTCCTGGAAGTTGATGAATCCGCAGGCCTTCTCGCCCGAGTACGGATCGGCAGACTTGTACCACTTGATCTTGTCGCGCACCAGCACAAAGTAGCGTTTGCTCCATGCGCGCGTCACGTGTCGCGCCAGCGCATTGCCGTCATGCGTGCGCCGCAGCTTGAAGAACCAGCCCTGCGCGGCCGGCGTGGCGCCCTTGGCCATGGCTGCTGCCGCCGCCGACGCGCGAGCACCACAACCCGCCGCGCGCTCCACGCGCCGATCGATGTGATGAGATGACGGATTGCCCAATCGACTGCGTTGCCTTCTTCTGTTGACGCCGTTGGCGCGTGCCGCACAGCGTCCTCGGCTCTCACTGCGGTGACGGCAGGCGCGTCTGACAGCGCCCTGAGCCGATGTGAGTCAGCCAAAGCTTAGCCGCGGCCGCGGCGACCGTGACTAGCCGTTGTACTTGGACCACTTTTGAACCTGTGATGGGCCTCTTTAGAAGTGGACATTCGATCACAGAGCGACCCGCGACACAAGGTCGCCAAGGCACGTTGGAAAAAAGCGGATCGTCGCATTAATTAAGCAAGCAATGAGAGAATGGGCCAAAATGTGCCAGGTTGTTGAAAGAGCGAGACTTTGCTGCCAGGCGTCCCGCGGCACGTTGGAGTTGAACTTCAGAAGCTGTTTGCAGAGTTGAAGAAGCTGTTTGCAGCTTCAACAACCCGCGTCGTGGGGTCGGCGAGCCTTGCGCTTTGTCTGCTGGGCTGGCGGCGGTCTTGTCGGTGTCGGTGCTGTCGTCCTTGCGATTTGTTGGAAAACTTGCAAAGCAGCTCGTGAGGCAACAAGGAGCATTTGCTGAGGCGTGGGAAATTACTAACGGTGAATGGATGTGTCTACTACGTGAGAGGGCGAGCCTCGGTGTGTCATGTTGTTGTATGAGCGAGACTCCGCTTCCGGGCGTCTTCAGCCCTGCGGCACGTTGTGTTGTGTTGTGTCGTGTTGTGTTGTGTTGTGTTCTTTTTGAAGATGCTGTTGTTGCTTCGATGCCCCGCATCGTGCGGTGAGTGGACCGACCCTTGCGCGTCCACTAATGCTTGGCCTTCTTGGCGGCGGGCTCGTCGGCGCCGTCGCCCTCGAGATAGGACTTGGGCACGGTGCTGGTCTCCTTCTGCTGGTTGAAGACCGGGTTGAGCTGCTGCGTGCAGCGAATGAAGGTGGTGCGCTTGGAGATCTCCTTGACGGACTTGGCGCCGACGTAGGTGCAGGCGGAGCGCATGCCGCCGAGGATCTCAAGGATGGTGGCCTTGACCGGGCCGCGGTAAGGGACCTGGATGGACTTGCCCTCGGAGGCGCGGTAGTTGTTGACCTTGCCGGCGTGGCGCTCCATGGCGGTGGTGGAGGACATGCCGTAGAACTCCTTGAACTGCTTGCCGTTCACCTCGACAAGGCTGCCGCCACTCTCGTCGTGGCCGGCGAACATGCCGCCGGACATGACGAAGTCAGCGCCGGCGCCGAGCGCCTTGGCGAAGTCGCCGGGGCAGGCGCAGCCACCGTCGGAGATGACGCAGCCGCCGAGGCCGTGCGCGCTGTCGCTGCACTCGAGCACCGCGGAGAGCTGCGGAAAGCCGACGCCGGTCTGCTTGCGCGTGGTGCAGACGGAGCCGGGACCGATGCCGACCTTGACGATGTCGGCGCCGCTGAGGATGAGCTCCTCGACCATCTCGCCGGTGACGACGTTGCCGGCGATGATGGTGTGGTTCGGGTGCGCGGCGCGCACCTCACGCACGGTGGAGACAAAGTGCTCCGAGTAGCCGTTGGCCACGTCGAGGCAGATCATCTTCACCTCCGGCACCTGCGTGAGCACGTCCTTGACGATCTGCAGGTCGGTGCTGGACGTGCCGGCGCTCACCGTCACGTACGGCAGCGCCTCGGGGTTCTCCTTGGCGAACGCCAGCCACTCCTCGACCGAGTAGTGCTTGTGCACGCACGTGATGACGTGGTGCTTGGACAGCTCCTTGGCCATCTCAAAGGTGCCGGTGGTGTCCATGTTGGCCACCATGATGGGCACGCCCGTCCATTCCTGCTTGCTGTGCTTGAACACAAAGGTGCGCTCCACCTCCACCTCCGAGCGGCTCTTGAGCGTAGACCGCTTCGGCCTGCGAGTCGAGTCGAGTCAAGTCGGGTCCAGTTAGCCAGCCAGTCCTTCTTTTTAAATCTCAGCGCCCTGCTCTTCCGCCCGTGCGCAGCGCCGCCCTGTCCGCGACGGCTGGCGGCCAGGCCGCCAGCCGTGCGAGTGTCGCGTGCTCTCTCGCGCTGCTGGCCACGCGATCTTCCGCCCCCCCTCCTCTCCGTGCACAACGAGAGCGCAGGCATGACCCGAGACGAGTCGAGGCCGCCGCGCCGCCGCCGCCGCCGCCGCCGCCGCCGCCGCCTCCGCGCCGCACGTACCGGATGAGCACGTCCTTGAAGTCCAGCTTCACCTCCGACTCCACGCGCACCATCGTGCCGTGCGAGGCGAGTCTTGATCGAGCGCCGCGATTCTGTTTTGCTCTCCCTCCTCCTTCCTCTCTCTCTGTCGCATTTGAAAATCTGCTCACCACTCCCGCGCGAAACGGCAGCTGACGGAACGCCCTGCAAGACGCTTCCCGCGCCGCCGTTTCATGGGTTCTCTGGCGCCGCCGACCACGGCGAGGCGCCGCCGCGAGCGGCCTGCAGCGCGGTGCGCTTGCACTACTGCTCTGTGGCCTGGCCGTCTGCTCTCGAGCAGCGCGTCAGCCCGGTCGGCCTTCCGGCAATCTGCCTGCGCGAAGGCCTCTGCCTCGCAGACACACGGCGAAGAGAGGGCCGTGGGAAGACGCACAGGATGAAGGCTCCGCCTCGAAGGTTTCCTCGCTGCGCTGCGCTGCGCTGCGCTGCGCTGCGCTGCGCTGCTGCGCGGCGCTGAGCACGAGCGGCAGCGGGCCATCGAGACGCGGCCGGCCTGGCTGCGTCGCTGTGGCGTGGCCCCGCTGGCACAGCGCTGCCTGCCTGTGTGCCGGTCGTCAATCAATCGGCGACGTGTATCCATCGGCGTCGATAACGCAGAGACTCGGTCTCGCGCTCGCGGCGAGAGACGCCGCAAACCGCAAACGGCGGCCGCGGCAGCAGCAGACACGGAACGCGGCGAGCGAGGAGGCAGGACCGCAGCTAGCTAGCTAGAGCGAGCGAGCGAGCGAGCAAGCGCACGTGGAGAAGATGTTTCGCGCCGCCGGCTCGAGCATGGCCCGCGTCGCCGGGCGCCAGCAGCTGGCGCCGCTGAGCGCGCAAACGCGCGGCCTGGCCATCCCGGTCAAGCAGGTAGGTGATCGCAAGACGTGAGGGCTGTGCTCCCTTGACGCGGCACACGTGCCTCCGACGTGCGCAAACTCTGTGCTGCGCAGCGAAACTGACGAGCGCGCGCGGCCGGCTGGCATTCATCGACGTGTCTGCCTTTTCTCCCTCACAGGTTTCCAGCGCCATGTGGTGCAACGTGGGCGACGAGGCCACGGCCGAGAAGGCCGACCTCGCAACCAAGAAGCTCGCCGGCAAGCTGAAGGAGCTGCACGCCGGCGGCTACATGGGCTACACCCGCCTGGTCTGCAAGGCCGAGTGGGACTACAAGGCCATCCACGTGTTCAACAGCCTCGAGGCTTTCCAGAAGCACAACAGCCAGGACTCCAGCGTGGCTGAGTTCAAGAAGACCGTCGGTGAGCTCGAGGACCTCGTCGGCGGGCCGGTCAAGACCCAGAACTTTGTCTACGACACCGAGACGGTCAAGGTGCCCTAAACGCTGCGATTTCTGCTTTGCGCCCCATCATCGCAGTGGGCAACTGGTACATGGAATCCACGAAAAGCTATACTTCTTCATCATCTCCTCTCCGCCTGCACATATCCAAAGATTTGCAGAGATTCTAAGTTCTTTCTCTCGTCACACGGCCACGGCACATGACTCGACACAGCCTACAGCCTTAGTACATCCGCTACATCATTGCCGCGGCTGGTGGCCTTGCTGATGTCGGCCGTGATTTAAGAGTCATCCTGCGTGCAACTTCTCCTCCTCCCAAGAGCATGCCAAGTGACGACGACGGCGACGAGAGCCTGAGCGACGACGAAAGCGAGGCCGTGAGAGAAGTTGAGCTTGAGGCCGTGAGCGAAGTCGAGGATGAGGCCGTGAGCGAAGTTGAGGCCGTGAGCGAGCTTGCGTCACCGCCGCAGACCCCGTCGCAGACCCCGCAGCCGCAGCCGCCTGGCCCCTTCGTCACGCAGCAGAGCCGCCATCGGGAAGAACAAAAGGAAAGGTGGATTCGACAAAGCACAGTCAAAGGTCGTCAACATGTTCGACAAGCACAAACGCGTCGTCAACCTCCTCGCCAGATTCCAGGAGCACGGCCAGGACACCGTCGCAGCGGCCGCTGCCGCCCAGCAAAACTTGCTCGACCGCGGAATCAACACTACATCCGACTTGTGGAAAGCAAAAAAGTCATCGCTTGACCTGTAGTTGGCTCGATCTCAGTGACAGTGCCGCTTGGCGGGGGGCTCCGCGGGGCACTGGCCGAAGATAGCCTCCAGCTCCGCCATCTCCGCATCGAACAATGCCTTGTCGCGCGACTCAGTCGCGCGCTCGAGGTCGATGAACTTGACGCCGCGCTCGGGGTGAACGACGATGTTGCGATGCGCAACGTCGCCGTGCAGCACGTGCGCGGCGTGCAACTGGGCGAGCGCGGACCGGGCAGCTTCAAAGTGCTTATCCAGCAGGGCCTGCTCGCGGGCCTCCGTCTCTGCGTCCGCGTGCACTTGCACTTGCTCGGCCGCGTCGCCGCCAAGCAGCCCGTCGAGCAGGCACCCCAGCGAGTCGCCCTCGTCGGAGACAGCGAGCAAGCGGTGCACCGGCCCGCAGCGGCCCGCGAAGACGAGCATCGGGATGGCCACGCCTTGCAACGCGCGCAGGTACTTGTACATGCTCGCCTCGCGCCGGAGGGCCTCGTCCGCGGCATCGTTCTCGTCCTCGTGCTTCGGGATCAGGCGGCCGAACCACTTCTTGGTCACCATCGGGATGCCCATCGTATTGGACCGTTCGACGAGCGTGAAGGTATTGCACAGGATGCGCTCGCTACCGGCGGAAGGCAGCGGCAGGACGAAGTCAGCCGCCGCCACCGGGAGCAGCGCCAGGACATCCTCTCTCGCGCGCGCGATCGCGTTCGGGTCCCAGTCGCGCAGGTGGTCTCGGCAGCATGCCGCGAAGTTGCCGAAGCGCGCCCCGAGCTCGTGCGCACTGCGCGTGAGCATGCGAGTGCCAGCGAGTGCGTTGGCGAACTCGCGGTAGTCACCGCTGTGCATGGACTGATATAGCGGGCCGTTCTGGTCGAGCCCCAGGCCCTGGGCCTGCTCGTCGCCGAGCGCATGCAACAGGAAATTCAGGTAGGCGCGCCGCGTCGAATCGCGCCCGGCTGTTTCGGCGGAGAATACGGGCGAGACAAAGAGATTGCCATTCTTGTCGCGCTTGAGAAAGTAGGTGTGGATCGTCGTTGACAATACTGCGTACTTAAGCGCCGAGTGGATCATGTACGTGAAGATCTGCGCGATCGGAGCCACGAGCCAGAACTTGCTTGGATCATTCGAGTACTCATCCCAGAGAGCAACGACATCGGTGTTGATCTCATAGCGCCTCGTCGTGCCGCTGCGCGTGGTCCTCTCCGAGATTTCCTGAAAGGGGAAGACCATGCCGGCCTTGTGCTCGTGGATAACAAAGATGCTTCTGCGAAACTTCTCCGCGCTTACCCTCGTCGTGCTGGAGAGCGCGACGAGCGAGGAGCGCGTCGAGGCGTCGCGGCGGATCCAGCAGAGCCCCATGCGGCCGCCGAACCAGTCTCCTTCTTCGAGCTCGTATCTTATCGCCTGCGACGGAAGCTTCTCTTCTAGGAGTCTTTGAGTGCCGAAGAGGACAAGAAGTGACATGTTGCTGAGAAGCGTGGCCTCATTTGCCCCGGCATCGAGGGTCTCGGAGATGCGCCAGCAGTCTACGGGCTCGACTCGGCCGCTGGTCTGGTCCTGATAAAGGCCCACGTCCTCCGCGAAAGCGCTCCAGCGGCGGACCTCGGCTGGCAGTATGAAGCGGTCGCGATCCACCTGCGTCGGCTCCGTCGTGCGCGTAGAGGAGGACTCGTGCCCGCGGAGCACGCGGGAGCAGAGCGGCTTGCCCAAGAGCTCCCAGACGGGCCGCAGCAACTCCCGCAGGCGCTCTTCCGCCGCCAGCCGGCGCTCTTGCGCCTCCCGCAGGCGCTCTTGCGCCTCCCGCAGGCGCTCTTGCTCCGCCAGCCGGCGCTCTTGCGCCGCCAGCCGGCGCTCTTGCGCCGCCAGCAGGGCATCGCGCGCGCGCTCGTTGCCGCCGAAGATGTTGCCCATGTTGCCGGCCGCGCTGCGCTGCGCTGCGCTGCTCTTGCTTGCCGTCCTCGCCGCGCGGCGAGGGGCGCGCGCCTCTCGCCGCGTGCGCCTGCTGCCGCCTCGCCCTCGCCTCTGACTGAGGTCTGCGCCGCGCGCCTCGCGCCTTTCGCCGCGAGCGAGCGAACGACCGCGGGCGCAGACTGCCGGCGGCACGCGCCTTCCGAGTCGTCGCCAGACCTGGGACCTGAACACTTCCGCGACGAAGATGGGCGGCTCGGCCAGAAGAGAAGATGAAGCCGCGGGCGCCGCTCGCTCGAGAACGCGGAAGCCAGCGCCTGGCCCATCCCGTGCATCTACTCTTCGACGTGCTTCACCTCTCAGTCAAGACATCCGAGCACAAGACGTCAGCTCGGACGCCATGCGAGAGACGGGCATCTGCAACGCCACAGAGCTCTCGTGCCAGTCTGTCGCGCTGTGCACGCAGTCGTGCTTGCTCTCCTTGACCTCGGCCGCCTCGAGATCGTGCCTGAGATCCTCCGCGCAGCGTCGCTTATGCACGTGGTAGTAGCACTCCTCGTCTTCAAGGGCGCCGGCATGCGCAGCCCCGAGCTTGACCAAGAACGTGGTCCAGGCCTGTGCCTGAGGGCAACGACTGCTAGCCAGGAACTTCACCAAGCCTTTTCTTCGTCAGCATGTAGGCGTCCTTGTTATGGCCGCCGTGCTGCTTTTTCTCGTGGCGCGAACGACTTTTCTGGTAGTCTACGCCCTCCGCGAACAAGCCGGCACCGCGCTCGCTCTTGAGGACACGTAGGACACTGGCCTTGAGCTAACCGGTGAGCTTGCAGACGAGCTCGAAGTCAATGACGAGGGCATCGCCGCCATCGCCCGCGTGGTCCCAGAGGACGCGCGCGAGCTGCTTGGCCTGCTCGAGGTTGCAGGCGGCCATTCCAGCCGCCCGCAGCGCCTCGGTCACGCGGTCGCTCATCTCTGCTCGGTGCTGGGGTTTAGTTTTTGAATGTCTGGCTGGGTACGGCCCCGTCTCAACTAACAGCCGTCCACCTGGGACGCATGGGACGCTTGGGACGCTTGGGACGCTCAGGGAGACAAGCAAACCCTCAACTCATCATCATGATCACCGCACACGACAGCCCCCGCGTCGCGGGGAATGCGTTCGCGCCAGTCATGGACCGTGCTCTGACAAGGTATCAAGCAAGGCTCCGATTGACGCCCCGTGACGCTCGCGCGCTGGGCGCCTCGTCGACATCCTTTGGCCGACGGTGGCGCTGTCGGGCTTTTTGCATGCGAACTCCTTGGAATTTCCACACCGAAGATGATGCGCCTGTTGACAACGTCGCAAGTGTTCGAAGAGCATCTTGATTACAGGCTCGCATTTGACGAGAGCGGCAGCGGCGCCAAGCGCACCTACGCGCTGACGAGCAGGTGCGTTTCTATGATTGGACTAGCTTCGCGGAGCAAGATGATGCTCCTCCTGCGCGTCATTGCTATGGAGATTAACATGAGCACGCCCTCCGATCCGCGGGCCCAAGCGCTGCAGGCACACGACGATGATTCTTGGCAACTCATTGCGATTTGTTTGAGTATGGTAACAATGTGGCCGAAACGTGCACCTAACCTCAGCTTGCCCGCAGCGGGCTTTCGGGTTGACCCGTGCGTCGTGCCCGCGCGGCCCGGGCGAGGGACGCGGGACGCTTTGCAATTGAATAACCCCTCCCACACAACCATCGGATATCCGGGCGGTCTGGCGAGAAGAGTGCACATTTCGTACTTGGACACGCCGGCGCCCAAAGAACAGTAGACCCGCAACTCCCGACCGCAAAGAACAGAACCAAGCAAGCACGCACGCACACGCACGCGCTACCAGCTCGCACGCCAGTCAGCACCATGGCCACGCAGCCAGAGGCGACCATCCCCATGGACCGGGAGGACACCACCATGGGCGAGGCCGTGGACGAGGCCGTCGTCATCACGGACGAGAAGGTTCAGGAGCTCAATGAGCGCTTCGGCCGGCTCACCACCACGCAGCGCAAGCAGCTCCAGAGCGAGCTCATCGCACCGCGCGAGCTCATCGCCGTCTTCCTTTGGCTCACCAACTTCGCCATCAACCCGGTCTACAAGAACACCTTCAGCGTCCCCGCCATGCTCGTCGCCGCCGTCGCCGGCAGGGCCTATAAGGAGTCCCACCTTCAGCGCGACTTCATTAGTCGTACGCTAAGTGAGCATGGGACAGAGGGCACCGACTGGCGCGTTTTTACAAAGACAAAGTTCTTCGAAGAAGAGGTGGGCAGGTTTGACGAATTTGCACCGGAAGGCAATTCGAGCAGCGCGCTGCTCGAATTGACTTCCCCATTCCGGCACGGACGGCGAGGTACTCGAGCTGAAGTCGACCGCCGGCGGCGCGGCAAAGTTCTCCTTCGTGACCCCCAACTTTGCCTACTGTCAGACACTGCTCCTGACGATGCAGTCGCCCCGGCGCGCCGCGTTGGGGCAGCTGTGGATCCAGGTCGGCAACCGGGCGGGGGCGATGCTGAACGGCATGCAGCAGCAGGCGGCGAGTCCCGCAGTGATCTCGACTCGGAGAGCGCTCGAGCTCGTGCCGTTGTGGCACGTTGAGTTAGTTCGGAGCTCACAGTCAACCAGTTGCAGCCCGGACCAAGCCATCTAGAGCAACTCAGAGGAAGGGCGCACGGAAAGGCGGCGAGCAGACCGGCGCTGCGCAGACCTTGGCGCTGCGCAGACCTTGGCGCTGCGCAGACCTCCTCCCACGCGCACCCCGACGCGCGGGCAAGGACAGCGCCATGGAGCGCCACGAGGACGGCGGCCATGGGACCAAGGCGCTGGCAAGCAGAAGCTCGGACAACCTCCTGCGCAAGGCGCGCTCGCTGCGCAGGCTTGAGCCCGGCCACGCGCAGGAGGACGCGGATGCGGACAGGGACGCGCGAGAGGCCGGCAAAGCGATCGACGACCTCAAGATGCACATCCGTGAGGCGCAGCGGCTACGGCGCACGCTGCACGCCAACGAGGCCGCCGCAGTGCGGCAGCTGCGCGCCCATCTCGAGACGAACGCGAACACCGACGACCGGGTCCTCGCACGATATCATGCGTCGCTGGACGGAGCGCAAAACGAAGCGGCGCTGCAAGGGCTGCGTCAAGCCCTGGCCGCAGAGGTGGGCCGCATCCTCGCTTCCATGGCGAGGCAAGCGCCGCCTGAGGAGAGCACCGCGCGTGGGACTCGACAGCCGCGGACAGACATCACACTGGACGCAAGCGCCCTCCTCGCGGCGCTGCAGGGCTTCGCGCGTCTTGACAGCGCCGCGAAGGAGGCCCGTGCAGCATGCAGCTCCCTTGAGCAAGCCGCCGACGAAGCTCGCGCGCGGGCCACGCGCCTCGAGGAGGAGCGCGACCTCTTTCAGGACGCCTTGGCACAGTCCAACGATGCTGACGCGGTCAGACGATATCGCGCGCTGCGCGAGCGGTTCGGCACCTCCACGACTCCGGAGCGCAGGTCGCTTCACGTCGGGGTGCAGGCTGTGGCGGACGCGGGCGTGCAGGCCACTCAAACGGTGGCGGCGGCGCCTCGGCTCAAGGAGGCTGCAGTGCAGTCCGAGCCCGTCCCGAGGGGGCAAGTAACACCGTCCAGAGCTGAGGCGCGCTCAGAAGCAGCCGTGCAGACGCCTGGCGCGGTGCAGGTCGAAATGACAACACAGACGGAGGCTGCACGACAGGCGGCGGCTGCGGTGCAAACGCAGGGCGCAAGAGCGGCCGATGCTGCAGCGCAGACCGAAGCGATTCCGGCGTTGCCTGCTGCCACACAGACTCAAAGTGCAAGCGGGGCACACGTTGCTGCGCAGACGGAAAGCGAAGCGGCGCAGGCAGCAGAGGCTGCCACACAGACGCCGGGCGCAGCAGAAACGTACGCCGCCGCCGCCGCCGGCACGCAGACAAGACGCGCAAGCGAGGCTCACACGGCTGCGCAGACGGAAATAACGCCGGCGTCAGATGTCACCACGCAAACGCAAAGAGCAGAGCAGAGCATCACCACGCAGACGACGAATGAAATTGACCCCATGGCACACCTAGTGCGCGCCAGGGAGGAGACACAAGAGCAGGTGAAGCGGGTCGAGCTGGAAACGGCGCGCAATGAAGCGTTGCGGGCAGAGCTGGTCGCCTGGCAGTCCCTGCAGGCAAGCAGTGGCGATCCTCAGGAGCTGCGCGAGCGCGTGGCGAGACTCGAGGCCGAACAGAGCGAGCGCGAGCGCGCTCACGAGGAGATGGAGGCCGCCCTCCGCGCACAGATTCGAGGCCTCTTGGCGTTGCCAGCACCAGAGACGCAGAGCACTGCTCTTGCGAGGCAGGAGCTACGTGCGTTAATGCGGAGCGCGGCGGGCGTCCTCAATGACCGGCTGCAGCTGCATATGGAAGTGCTGTGCAGCGCTACAGCGCAGGAGGACGGCAGTCTCCAGGTGCCAGGCTCCGCCTGGGATGCGCTGCAGCCGCAGCTTGAGGCGAAGAACGCCGAGCTGCGCTCGCTGCGAGAACGGTTGGCAGCGCTGGATGCTGCCTCCTGACTCGAAAGCTCTAGAGGTAGAGCTCTCTTTCGCGAGCTGCCTCTACTAGCTGAGTTAGTAGCTAGAGCTAGTAGCTTGAAGAAAGCTAGCTAGCTAGTAGCTGGCTGCTGGCTGGGGAGAGTTTTGTAGCAGATGTCGCGGGGAGCGACGTCGAACGAAGTAAACCAGGTGCTCTAAGCAAGCTAGCTGGCAGAGCTCTGCGAGCTGGAGGTGGAGCTGACAGCAGGATCCGCTGGCTGCTCTCCTGCCTCGGCCTCGTTTGCCTTCACGGTCTCGGCCTCGGCTTCGCATTCCTTGGCCGCCTTGGCCGTGTTGGCCTCGGTCTCCTTGGCCGTCTTGGTCTCGGAGGTGGTATCCTCGGATGGCGGCAAGTTCGCCGTCTCGGTCTCGGCCTCGGCCTCGTCTGCGACCTTGGCCTCGCTGTCAGCAACCTCCGTCGTTTTGGCAGCTGCGGCGGCCGAGGCCGGCGCCGTGGCGGTAAGGTGCAGCAGCTCGCGCTTGAGCGCGTCGACCTCGTCGTTCTTGGCGCGTACCTGCTCGTCGAGGTCGGCAGCGACGGCGGCGCGGGCCCTGTCGGCGGCGTCCTGGCGGGCGCGGAGCGGGCCACTGGCGCGCGCGGGCTTGTAGCGCACGCGCGGGTCGGCGTCGGTCTCCAGGACGCCGGCGAGGCGGTCGCGGTCGGCGGCGGCGGCGGCAGCGCGGCGCTCCAGGTCGGCGCGCTCGCGGTCGCCCACGAGCACGCGCTTGAGCAGCGCCTGCCGCGCGCGCGCCGCCTGCTGGCGCGCCGCCTCGGCCGCGGCCTCTGCGCGCGCCGCCTCCATGGCCGCGGCGGCCGAGCTCCTCGCCGCGCGGGGCCGGCTCGGCGGAGCACGAGCGGCTTTGGCTTTGGTTTGGAGAGCGAGCGAGAGGGAGAAAGGTGATGGCGCCGGCGCGACCATGGCCACGCTCCGTCATGATCCAAAACCCTCGACCCCGGCTCGGGCCTGCGCGGCGCGGCGGCGGCGCGGCGCGGCGGCAGCCAGCATGGTGCGCATCAGCGTGCGGTGCTCGACCGGCGCCAAGTTCGACTTCGAGGCGCAGGAGGCATGGACCGTGGCGGAGCTCAAGGAGAAGCTGGCGCCCGAGGCCAAGGTGGACAAGGCGGCGCAGCGCCTCATCTTCAAGGGCCGCGTGCTCAAGGACGAGCTCAAGGTGGAGCACTACGAGCTGGAGGACGGCGACGCCATCCACCTGGTCGCCAGCAGCAGCGGCAGCAGCGGCGGCGGCAGCGGCGGGGGTGGAGGCGGCGCCGCGGCGCAGAGTCAGCAGGGCGCCGCCGTGCCGCCCACAGGCCTGCCGGCGGCATCGCCCATGGGCATGCCGCCCGGGATGAGCGCCATGCTGGACAATCCGATCGTGCAGAGCATGCTTGATAACCCGGAGCTCATGCGCACCATGATGATGGCCAACCCGCAGGTGCGCGCCATGGTGGAGCAGAACCCGCAGCTCGGCCAGATCCTCTCGGACCCGGAGATCTTGCGCACCACCATGAACGCGGCGCGCAACCCGGCGCTCATGAATGAGCTCATGCGCAACCAGGACCGTGCGATCGCCAACATCGAGAGCCTGCCCGGCGGCTACAACGCGCTCGCGCGAATGTATGAGGACGTGGCGCCAATGATGGACGGCGCGGTGTCCAACAACGCCTCCAACGCCAACGCTGCCGCGGGCGGCGCCACGAACGCGGCCAGCTCCACGCAGGGCCTCGATGGGGCACCCATTCCGAACCCGTGGGGCAGCAGCACGGGCGCCAACCGCGGCGCGGGCGCGGGCGCGGGCGCGGGCGCGGGCGGTCCCGCCGCCAACGCGAACCCCTTCGGTATGATGCCCGGTCTCTTTGGAAACGCCGGCGCTGGCGGCTCGCAGGGCGCGGGTGCCGGCGCGCCAGCCCTTGGCAACCCGTTCGCCCTCCCGCCGGAATTCATGCAGCAGATGTTGCGCGCCATGTCTGGCGCACCGCCTGCCCCTGGCGCGGCCGCGTCGACCTCGAGCCCGGGCTCGGCCGCCGCTGCTACGAGTGCCGCGACTGCCGCTTCGGCCGCCCGGGCGGCCTCTCTGCGCAAGGCGCCAAACCCGTGGGCCCCGGAGGGCGCGCCAGACTCGCCCCAGGTGGTCTACAAGGCCCAGCTCCAGCAGATGAGCGACATGGGCTTTCCCGACACCAAAACCAACATCCAGGCCCTCCTCCGCTGCAATGGCGACGTTGAGCAGGCCATCGAGCGCATCCTCGAGGATATGGCCAAGTAAGGAAGTCATGGTGGGGGGCTTCCTGTGTAGTAAGTCTCATGAGAAACACGCATCGTTATTCTTTCGTTGCAACCTGAAGTGTGGTGGTAGGCAACGCAAGAGCGCCGCGCCATGTTGTCTCGAGCTACGTGCCCCGTGAGCTTCAATGCCAAAGCCTGCGTTGCATGGGTCCAAGCAAGCGGCTGCGCTCTGCATCTCCCTTGTAGAAACCGACTCGGTTGGATGTACGTTCCTCTGGACTTGTAATACACCACCGCTCCATCCTTTTCCCACATCTGCCAGTGGCAGTCACTTTTCCTCTCTTCCTGCACTCGGGTTGGTACAAGCAAGCGGCTGCGCTCTGCATCTCCCTTGAAGAAACCGACTCGATTGGATGTACGTTCCTCTGCCTGGGACTCGTAATACACCACCGCCCCATCCTTTTCCTACGCCTGCCAGTGGCAGTCACTCTTCATCTCTTCCTGCACTCAGATTGGTGCAAGCAAGCGGCTGCGCTCTGCATCTCCTTTGGAACCTCACTAATTTTATTCCAGTCGACTCGTAATACAACGCTCAAAGTTAAGTTACTGGCAAGCAGCCGCTCTCTTCCTGTCGCCGCGACCAAAGGCTCTGTCGCGGCCTAAGTGCTGCAGCTGTCACTGGACGGCGTGCACCGCGGCGGTGGCTCGTATTTTCTCGTCCTTCACCGTGACCGTTGCTGGCAGCCGAGTTCCTCGCATCACACTTCGAGTTTCCATCGTGAAACCAAATCAAAGCACAGCAACGTCGGGGCGCGGAGCGAAGATGCGAGGCCGTGACCAGCACAGTGCGGATGCGGTGACGCGCGAAATTATTTTCTCGTCCTTCACCGTGACCGTGGCTGGCAGCCGAGCTCCTCGCATCACACTTCAAGTTTCCATCGTGCAACCAAATCAAAGCACAGCAACGTCGGGGCGCGGAGAGAAGATGCGAGGCCGTGACCAGCACAGTGCGGATGCGGTGACACGCGAAATTACCGCCGAGGGCCTCGCTCGAACGTGCGGGAGGATGCGCCAGCAGGTAGTGCCTGAGCATAAGAGCCGTTCAGATGTTGTCCCACATCCGAGTCCCGGTGGCGGAGGCGGAGGCGTTATGACGCGGCCGAGCGAGCCACGCGCCACGTAGCCCTGAGGAGATCGAATCTTCTAGGTACTGGTGAGCCCCTCCGCGCGAAGCCTTGAAACTGGCGCAGATGAAGAGTCAGATGAGATCGGTTTCGAGTTAGCTCGCGCAGCCGAGCAGCAGCAGCGCGATCGAGCAAATACAGAACGAGAATTGCCGGTCCACAAAAAAGAAAGGAGACCGAGCGAAGCAAGGCCTTGATTGGCTGTCCGTAACTTGAAAAGCCTCGATTGAAATCTACAGGAAAAAGATGGAGAGCGCAAAGTTCACTCCTCATGGCGTGGCAAGAGGCTTCGCGCTCTTCGTCGGCATTCTCTTCTTCCTGTACTGGTTTCTCGTTGGTCTGGATCTACTGGGCGCTGGGTTTAAAATCATCGCCGGTCCGAACGCTGGCTCGCTCTTTAGCGCCGTGGAGAACCCGGTGGCGGGCCTCATGGTTGGTATTCTCGCGACCGTGCTGCTGCAGTCCTCATCGACCACGACCTCGATTGTCGTGACGGCCGCAGGTGCCGGGGTGCTCGAGGTGTCCACGGGCATCCCGCTTATCTTCGGCGCCAACATCGGCACCTCCGTCACCAACACCATCGTCTCGCTCGGTTTTGTGGGCGACCGTGAACAATACCGCCGCGGCTTCGCGGGCGCCACCGTGCATGACATGTTCAACTACATGAACGTGTGCCTGTGGTTGCCGCTGGAGGTCATCACGTCTGCGATGAACGGCGGCAACGGGGGTCTGCTGTACCTCATCACGAACGCCATCAAGAAGTCCTTTTCGGCCTGCGAGGGCACGTGCGAGGACTGGGAGGGCCCGCTCAAGGTGGTGACCGCGGCGCTGTCCAAGAAGATTGTATCGGTGGATAAGGACGTCATCAAGGACTTCGCCTACGGCCGGCCGTCCGTTGAGCTGTGCGAGAGCTTCCTGTGCGGCAGCAACTACAAGGTGTCCAACGCTACCTCTGGCGAGGGCAAGTGCGGCGACCACAAGTTCTCCCAAAAGCGCTGTGCCAAGTCGGAACTGGCCGTTGCCTCGACAGTCTGCCACAACACCTACATGGAGGACGGCGAGAACGTGACGGTGTCCAAGAAGGCCAAGGCCAAGTTCCACTACTGCGTCAAGCCCAGCCTGGACTCTTCGATTACCGTCCACGGGGATATCCTTGCAGCCGCTCAGGAGCACTTCGACGCATACAAGATCAACAAGGCAGGCGCATTCGAAGAGGCCGGCATGACGTCCTCCGGCGCCGGCTGGCTTACGCTCTTCCTCTCACTTGTCATGCTCACCGTCTCGCTGCTCGCCATGGTGAAGCTGCTGGGCATGGCCATCCGCGGTGCCGCCGAGGACATGCTCAAGAAGGCTCTCAACTGGAACGGCTACCTCAACATTCTCATCGGCTGCGGCGTGACTGTCTTCGTGCAGTCCTCCTCCATTACCACCTCGGCGCTCACCCCGCTCGTCGCCATGGGCACCCTCTCCTTGGATGGCATGCTCCCGCTGACGCTGGGCGCCAACATCGGCACGACGCTCACCGGCGTGCTCGCTGCGCTGGTCTCCGACAAGCCCGAGGGCTTTCAGCTCGCCATGTGTCACGTTCTCTTCAACGTCTTTGGTGTTCTGACCTTCTACCCGATTCCCAGGATCCGTGCTCTGCCCATTGGCGCCGCACGCCGTCTCGGTGATCTTGCCGCCACCTTCAAGGCCTTCCCTCTCTTCTACATCTTCATGCTCTTTCTGATCTACCCCGGCTTCTTCCTGGCCATTTCCGTCGGCTTCGAGGCGGGCGGCGGCGGCGCTGCCGGTGCTGCGGTCGGCCTGCTCGCCTTTATCGTCCTCCATGGTGGCATCTTTTGGTGGTACACCAAGCGCGGCGGCCGCGAGTGGCTGGAGCGCTCTTTCGGGCATGACTTTGACCCTGATGAGGGCAAGGTCCGCCCCACCGTCTCGCAGGTATGATTCGATTCGGTTTGGTCCACAGGGCTGCGGCCACAAGAGGCTCGAGTCACAGAGCGCGCTCCCCCACCCACCCACCCCCTTGGCTGTGGATGTCCCCCACAAGGACATGATCTACCACACCGTCTCGCAAGTCTGATCTGCAAGCAAAACCGTGTCGGCCGGCCACGCCTCGCCTTGCCCGTCTATGAGAACAGAATTGTAAGGAGTTACAGATGCCTTGAGCTAACGAGCCTTGTCAAACTACTGATTTGCGCGCAAAAACTCGACTGCCTCGGCCAAGCTGATGCGCTCGACGCTGGCGCCCAGCGTGGCGAGCACGTCCTCCATGAACAGCTCCGCCGTGTAGCAGGAGCGCTCTTCCTCCGAGAAGAGCAGCTTGTATGCGGTTTGCAAAGGCAAGCCCGGCAACCCTTCGCCAGCCTCAGCCTTGGCAAAAGCAGCTTGCAGCTGGGACTCGCGCTCCGTCGTGAGCAGCGGCGCCTCCTCCCGATGGAACCACTCCAGGGCGGCGGCTTGATGACGTGAGATCGCTTCCAGGTCCACTGCGGGCGCCGCGCACGTGCACGGCGTCGCATCGCAGGTCTTGCGAAAGATGGTCGTGTGGAAGGCACGCCGGACGCTGGAGGCGCCTGGCACGTGGCGCGTCCAAGACTGAGCGACCGGCCTGCCCCAGAGCGCGCCAAGGTCCAGGAGCCGCTGGAGCAGGTCGACCTCGTGGAGGCTAACAACCACGAGCGCGCCGCCACAGCGCGTGCTGGTCGCCAGGGTCTCCATGTAGCCGGCGCAGTCGCCTGCGCAGAGCAGGGCATCTAGGGTGCCCTTGTCCACGAGAAGCTCGAAGCGACGGCCCTGCGCGGCCTCGTCGACCGCCGCAGCGTTCGTCACATCGGCTCGCGCCCACGCGAGCCGCGCCTCGTTCCGGTGGCGCTCCGCCATGAGGTCGACGCAGTGCTGCTCGATGTCAAGGCTCAGCACCGAGGCGGCGGCCTCCTCGCGCACGAGCGCCTCGCTCAGCGCCGACGTGCCGGCGCCCAGCACGAGCGCCGTTGGCAGGCCGTGGTCTGCGCCCGCCGCCTCGCTCGCCGCGACGGCCTCGGCGACGAGGTCCCGCACGTCCGCGTAGTCCACGAGCCAGTCGAAGGCGGCCGTCTCCGTGGCCGTCGACGCAGGCGTGGTCGTAGTAGTCACCGTCGCTGCAGCGGCTTGGTGGTCGTCGCTCTCGCCGGAGCCGGGCGCCGGCATGGCGTCCATCGCGCGATCGCCGCGGCGAAGGCAGCAGCGGCAGGCAGGAGGAGGCGGGGCGCTGCGCCGCCGCCGCCTCCGCGGCTGCCTCCGCGGCCGCCTCTCCAAGCGGCAGTTGTGGACCTGCGCGGCACGGCGCGTGAGCCCGGCCCCGCCTCGGCCGCCATCCTCGGCAAGCCCGCAACGCTCCGGCGGCGCGGCGCGGCGCGGTGCGGCGCGGCGCGGCGCAGGGGCGGGCGGCGCGGCGCGGCGCGGAGCTGCCGTGCCTGCCGCTTCGCCGCTCCGCCGCTCCGCCGCTTCGTCGCTTGGCAGCGCGCCATGAGCGGCGAGGGCGGCGCGGCGCAGGACGAGGACCCGACGTTGGGCCCGCTCGACGTGGGCGTGCTGGTCGGGTACTTCGTGCTGCTGGCCGTGATCTCGCTGGCGGTGAGCAGGCACCAGGCGCGGCTTGACGCGGAGAAGAGCGCGTCTGCCACGGACAACTACTTTTTGGCCGAGCGAAGCGTGCAATGGTAGGTGGGCTCGCCTTGGTGTGGTGTGGTGGCGGTGGTGGTGGCGGTGGAGGGCTGGCGAGACGCTCGCTTACGAAGTAGGATCGCGCACAAGCGCAGGTGGGCCGTGGCCGCGTCGCTGTTTGCGAGCAACATCGGCAGCGAGCACTTTATCGGGCTCGCAGGGAGTGCCGCTGCAGAGGGCATCGCAGTGGGCTTCTACGAGGTGGGCGCCATCCCGGTCGTGCTGCTGACCGGGCAGTTCTTCCTGCCCACGTACCTGAGCGCGGCCGTGCAGACCACGCCGGACTACGTGGAGAAGCGGTACAGCCGGTTCTGCAGGACGCTGATTGTAGGTGTGTCACTGGCGCTCTATGTGTTCTCCAAAGTGAGCGCGACACTCTTTGCGGGCGAGATCATCCTTGTGCAGATCGTGCACATCAATAAGCTACTCTCGGTCGTTACGCTCGTGAGCATCACGGCGCTCTACACCGTGCTGGGCGGCCTGGAGGCCGTCATCTACACGGAGGCGCTGCAGACGCTGGTGCTCTTCGTGGGCGGCTTCATGGTGCTGGGGTTCTCGCTGCACGAGGTGGGCGGCTGGGATGGGCTCGAAAGGCAGCTGGACAGCCTGACCACAATAGAGGACAACTTTCTGCACTTCTTTCGACCCTCCGACGACGAGGACTACCCGTGGACAGGCTATCTGTTCGGCTTCTACGTCGTGGCGCCATGGTATTGGGGCGTGGACCAGGTGATCGTGCAGCGCGCGCTGGCGGCCAAGAACGTTGCGCACGGCCAGCTCGGTTGCACGGCGGCCGCGGCGCTCAAGTTCCTGCCCTTTGTCATGATGGTTATTCCTGGCCTGTGCGGGCGCGTGCTCATTGAGAACCAGATGGGCGCCGAGGCGGCCGTAAGTTTCAACTTCGACAAGATCTACGCGTGGCTCGTGTTGAATGTGGTGCCGCGCAACGCGCGCGGCATGATCGTGGCGGCCATGCTGTCCTCGCTCATGTCGGCGCTGGCGAGCGTCTTCAACTCGGCTGCCACGCTCTTCGCGCTCAATATTTGGAAGGTGCTCTACCCAGAGGCGTCCGAGCAGCGCCTCGTGAGTGTGGGCCGCGGCGCCGTCGTGGCGCTCGCCATCATCTCGCTGCTTTGGCTGCAGGTCATGCCGTACCTGGGCAAGAGCCTTTTCCTCATTACGCAAAAGCCGCCGGCCTTTGTGGCGCCGCCAATCCTTGCGCTCTACCTCTGGGGTATGCTCTCGCGCATCCCCACGCGCCGCGCCGGCCAGTGGACACTGGCGCTCGGCATCTCGGCAGGCTCGCTGCGCTTCGTGCTCGAGGTGCTCGAGGACGTGGCCGAGGAGAGCCTCTTCGGCGCGTTCACGCGCCTCAACTTTTTGCACTTTGCTGGCATCAGCTTTGCCACGTGTTCGGTCCTGCTCTTCTTGCTCTCCTACCTGCTCGCGGACGGCACCATCTACGCCGCCATGGACGATGAGGCCGACGGCGTCGTAGGTGCGTCGGCGGCTTCCTCCGGCATGGACGCCTCGCTCTTCTTCCGCTGGGGGCTGTACCGTGACCTCATGCGCGGTGCGCGCTCCTTCACACCCATTGGCTACACGGGCGCCGCACCGGGCGATCACGCGTTCCATGAGAACCTGTTTGAGCTCACGCGAATGGGCTCCATGGCCACCACCATGACCGACGAGGTCATGCAGGTGGACCTCTCCGAGCTGGCGCTCGAGGACGCAGGGACGAGGGCCGCCCATGCGCCCGGTGCGCCCGGCTCCTCCGCTGACCTGGACGTTGTGGACGAGGTCGACTTCCAGCGCCAGCTCGAGGGCGCCCTTGCCCCGCAGCCGGCCCTGCGCCGCGCGGACTCCTTCGGTACGGACGGGAGTGGCCTTGCCAGCCCTCCGCAGTCCACCTGTATTTCGCGCAGGCTCATCCTCGGCGCCAGCGCCGTTGTCCTCATTTGCTGGGTCGCTCAGGTCCTGCATTTCTTTTGATTTCAACCGAGGTGCTCGGGACGGGCGAGTCTGTGACGCTGCTCTCCGCTGTTGTGCTCTCCATAGCTGCTGAATGCCATGACCCATGATGATGTTTTTTAACGTCCACTGCAAAGCCACCACCCCGGGCCGGCGCCCTGACACGGATCGCAGCCACAGCAGCCTGGCTGATGAAGCGAAGCGCCGGGTCCCCTCGAGCGCCGAGCGCCGGCGAAGCTAGCGACACCGTGACAGCTTCGCCACAGGCAGTAGCAGCGACGCTGCGGAGGCACCACAGGAACCAAAAGCAGGTCGCGACTTGTACGCTGACTCACCAGGCTCCTGCAAGAGGGTCCAAGCCGCGCGACAGGCAGACAGGCAAACCCCGGTCGCCCACGCCGGCGCAGCGCAGCGTAGGCCCAGCGCAAGACGCGGGAAAGGGGCGCGGGAGCAGCCGCCAGCCAGCTGCAGCGGCGGTGGAGACGACGGACGGCCTGCTCGCCGCCTTGGAGTCCGCCTCGCTGCTCATCACAGCCTACGCACTCACGCAGGCAATCTTCGTTCGTCGCAGAGTCAGCGGCGCGGCGCTGAGCCTCCGCGCTCCTCGCCGCGAGCGCGCACAGCGGCGAGCCGACGACGCGCTCGCCACCGCGCAGACAGAAAACGAGAGCCCGAGCAAGAGAAAGCGCGAACGTGCAGACCGCGAAAGGGAGAAGCAGCGCAGCTCGCAGCTATGGCGCAGGTCCTGCAGACCGCGCTGGCGCCGCTGGAGCCGTGGCTGGGCGAGGCGCTCCAGGACAGGCAGCTGCACCGCACCGGCGCGGCCTTCGCGACCTTCGTGACGCTGTACCAGGTCGTGGCCGCGGCCAGCGCGCGCTATGTGCCGCGCTACAAGGTGAGTTGAGGCGGCTGAGAAAAAGGGCCCAGGCCCTGTGCAGCGGCATGACAAGGAGAGATGAGGACTTACACGCAAGGCGCGGGCGCGATGACAGGAGATGGACAATGACCAGCGCATCCATTGGAACGCCATGGTGCTCTCGTTCGTGCACGCCGTGACGGTGAGCAGCATCTGCTCGTCGCTGGTGCTCTTCCCGGACCCGGCGATCGAGGAGGACCGCTTTTACGGGCGCTCGGACCGCGCCATGGTGGCCTTCTCCATCTCGGCGGGCTTCTTCTTGTACGACATCAAGAACTGCATCAAGTCGACTGGCCCCCAGTGGCCATACATTGGGCATCACGTGGCGTGCTTCATCTGCTACTCGCTCGTACAGTACCCCTTCCTCACGTACTACGCCGTGCGTCTGCTTCTCTTCGAGCTCAGCACGCCCTTCATGAACGTGCGCTCGCTCATGCTCTGCCTGGGCAAGCAGGACACGCCGCTCTTCAAGGCCGTCGAGACTTGCTTCGCGCTGTCCTTCTTTGTCGTGCGCATCTGCATGGGCCTCCCTCTTTCGCTCTTCGCCTTCCGGGACGCCTACGACCTGTACGAGTCCGGCAAGCAGCACTCCACGGGCGTCATGCTGTTCTTTGTGCTGGCCAACGCCGGGCTCAACGGGCTCAACGTGCACTGGTTGACCATCATGGTCCACAAGGCCACTTCCTCCACCAGCAAGTCCAAGGCTTGACGAATGTGACTTCAACTTCGTTCGCAAGATCAAGGCTGTTGGCTGGTCATCTTGGGTAGTCTTCTGCTGCGCGGGCTCGATCAAGGCTGGCGACTCTTCTCAGGCTCATCACGAACACATGTAGGTAATAAGGTACACTTCTGTTTTTCGGCTGCTGTCAAGCTGAGGTCCAGGCTCACCACCGGCCACGGGCGTCATGCTGTTCTTTGTGCTGGCTAATGCCGGCTCAGTGGGCTCAACGTGCACTGGTTGACTGACCATCAAGGTCCAAAAGGCCGTCTCCTCCACCAGCAAGTTCAAGGCTTGAGAAAGGTGACTTCAAGTTCGTTCGCAAGATCAAGGCGGTTGGTTGGTTGGTAACCGTGGGTAGGCATCTGCGCGAGCTCGATCAAGGCTGGCGACTCTCGTTCTCAAGCGTGTTGTGGTTAAAAGGGTACATTTTGTTTGTCAGCTGCTGTCAAGCTGAGGTCCAGGCTCGCCATCGGCCAGGCCGCTCTTCTGCTTGGCGTATGCCACGTACGAAGGTAGCGGCTGCAGCTGCATCACGGCGCAGTCCCCTTCCACGGGCACTTCCGGGAAGTAGCCTTGGTCCACACACATGCCGCGAAATTCAAGGTACAGGCTGCGCAGCACGAGGCGTGCCTCCTCCACCGACGCGTTGTTGTCAGCGAGCGGCGCGCGCACCTGCGCCTCGTGGCCGGCACGCAGGGCGTCCATGACACCTTGGCACAAAGAGAGTTTCTCGACCTCGTTGCCGAAGAAGCTCGCGCACGAAATCCCGTCAAAGACCACCGCCACGGCGGGCTCGTCCTTTTCCTCTTGCTGTTCATCGTGGTGCGCCGCTGCCTGGTCTTCCTGCTCCTTGGGCTCGCCCTGGTCCACGCGGGGCGAGCCGCTAGGCTCTGCGCTAGACAGCGCCTGTTCCGGCTGGCGGCGCCGCCGACGCCGCCGCGAGCGAAGAGCAGTCGTCGGTGAGGGCTCGCCAAGGTGATTTTCCTCCACGATGGTGACGGGACTGCTGGGGGCCTCGTCGACCTCGTGCGAGCGCAGGTCGGGCTCCTGCACGGTCTCCTCGGGTGTCGGGGCCCTCTGCGCCGCACGCGCCAGCTCGCGGAGACGCGCCCGCCGGATGCGCGCGAGCTCCGAAGCCTGTTGCGCGACGCGGCGACCGAGACGCTCGAACTTGGCACGCCAGCGCGCCTCCCGCTGCGCGGCGCGCTGCGCCTCCTCAACGTCCTGACGCTGCTTCTCGAGCGCCGTGAGATGGTCGAAACAGATCTCGCACACCTTGACGGTCTCGAACATGCGGTTGCGCAGCTTGGCCGGGAGCACCTCGGCGAGGTGCGTGGCGTCCTGAATACCGGTACGGTGCGAGAGGACGAGCTTATAGATGAGGGGCTTGCGCTCCAGCGCGGACGCCTCGCGCAGCTGGTCGACCGGTGCGGTGGCGTGCACCGCGCCGATGCACCACTGCAGGCCCTCGCGGAGGCGGTCGGCCTCGGACTTGTGCGCCTCCTCGGCGACTGCCCTGGTCTTGAGTCTCACGTGGCGGGCGTGCGTTTCGCTAAAGGCCGTCTGCTGGATGCGGAAGCTGCGCACCTCGCTCAGCATCTCGCGGCGCGCCGGCTCGGAGCTGCCACTGCCGCCGCCGCCATCGCCGCCGCCCTCCTCGCCCTTGTTGCTGGCCTCCACCACGACGAGCTGGCCCTCGATGCCGGCGATAGAGCAGTGCCGCGCAAGGCGACGCGCGGTGCGGCTCGTCGCGAGCCGCTCGAGGCGACCGACACTGGGCGGCACAACCGCCTGCAGGAGGATGAGGCCCGCGGGCGCGCGCTCGGGCGGCGCCGAGAAGGCCCGGCACAGGTCCTCGAGACACTGCACGAGGTCGTCCTTGGTGAGGATGAACTCATCTGACCGACCGCGGCCCTCAAAATAGCGCACGCGAACGAGCGGCGAGCCGCCGAAGTGCGTCAGGCCTTGCACGATGCGCGCGTAGTGCGGGGCGAGCTCCTTGACGCCGGCCAGGTCCACGACGGCGTCGCGGAAGCAAGCCCATCGGATGAGGCGCTGTGCCATGTCAAAGACCAGCGTGGGCACGACATCCAGCTTCGCCTTGTCCTGCGCGCGGCCCAGGCTGCACTCGCGCCAGAAGAGGAAGCCCGGCTGCGAAGGGGGCGCCTCGTCCGCGTCCGCGATTGGCAAGGAGGGCGCGGGCGCGGGCGCGGTCTTTTCGGCCGCATGCGGCCGCGTGCGCAGCGTCGCGACGCGCGGGAGCTTCGCGGGCGACTTGGCAGGCTTCAAAGCCTGCGCCTGCGCCTGTGCCGGCGCCTGCGCCTTCACCGAGGCATCATCCGCCGCAGATGGTGGCTGGTACCGCTGCGGTATTTCAAGGTACTTGGGCGCGACGCCCCTTCGTCGCGCCGCCTTGCGCCTCTGACTCGCGGCCTGCGCCTCGCGCTCCACGCGCAGGTCCTCCTCCGGGTCGTAGCCGAGCGAGTCGAACCAGCTCAAGAAGTCGCCCTTGCCCTCGGCCTCGCCGCCGCGCGCGCGCCGCCGCCCGGCCATGCTGCGCGCGAGCCAGCCTGCCAGCCTCCAAGGAAACTAGCGAGCAAGCGGTCGTCGCGAACCAGCAAGGGAGAGCAGACCCGGAGCGAGCGATGGCAAAAAATTCGCGCGATGTGAAAATGCATCGAGAGAGTCGTTCGACGCTCTTCGACCCCGACCCGGGCGAGGGTCCCCGCCACTCCCGCACCCCACTTCCCGCGCCCGGGGTCCCCTCGCGCACCCTGCACACCCAGGTCCGCGCGCAACCCCTCCGGGACCCTAACCCTAGGGCGTGACTGGGCGGCGCGATTGGGGCGATTAGTTGGGGCACTTGCGCCTTGGGCGGCGTGGCGCGCGGCAGCAAGCTAGCATACGCAGGAGCGCAGCGGCAGCAGGAGCAGCGCAGCGAGCAGCGCGAGCACAGACAGGCAGGATGGTGAAGCTTGCGGACGACCTGCTGTGGCAGCTGACCAAGGGCGCCAACTCGTACACGGTGGCCAAGAAGGGCAGCGCGCACAAGTTCACCACGGAGCCCTTCAACCTGGTCCAGAAGAAGACCCGCGTCTTCTCGGGCCTGGCCAACAGCAAGGCCGTCGGCTTCGAGGCCGGCCCCAAGGCCGGCGAGCCGCGCATGGTGCTCAAGACCCGGGCTGCTGGCGACAAGCCGGCCAAGGCCAAGAACGCCATCGTGCTCCGCGTCCACGCCAAGGGCTTCAAGAAGACCGCCCCCACCATCGAGAAGAACCTCGGCGGCAACTACTACCGCGAGGAGCTCCAGAAGGTCGCCCTTGAGCGCCTCAAGCGCACCGCCAAGTTCGCCGCGCAGAAGAGCTCGGGCCGCGTCTACAAGGCCCCGGCCAAGAGCGACGAGTAAGTACAATGCTCTCGTTCCTGACTTCTCCTGCCTTTATCGCGTGATGTGAGGTTTGGTGAGATGAGCTGAGATGAGCTGTGGTGTGGTGTGGTGAAGCGAGGAGAAAAGGGGAGGGAGCGCGGGGTCGCTGGCGGTATGTGCGGGTTGCCCGTGTGGACCTGTGCATGCTCGCTCGCTCGCTTTGCTCCCTCTTTTCTCTCTCTCTCTCTCTCTCCCATACTCACGCTCAATCCCAGACTCAAACTCACTTGCTCATTCACGCACCTTAACCCTCGCCATCTCATCAATAGCCTCCCCGACCCCATCGCTGGCCCGACGTCCCGACGCATGGCGCGGTGTCGGCCGGCGACTTGTCGCGCAAGCAGCGACGGGTCTCCCCTGCTGTACTTGCTGGTTAGCGTCTCCTAATGCTCGAGTCTCAAGGGAGCTTTTTGCTGTTTTGCGATGATACCATAGAATACTGCGTGAGTACATCCCGCAACTGTTTGCCATGGTGCTTCTCACAAGATCTGATCGAGACAGGTTCGCTGCAGCGCGGACGAGGACAGGTTGTCCGTCGAACTCCCCGTTCTACCAGGTACTGGCCTACTTACTACTCTTACTTGTCTAGCTCGCCTCCACGACGGGCATCTGCACCTCGGCTACAAGCAGAGTGGCTGGCTCACGGACAATGCTGACGTGCAGCGGCGCTGGCTCGGCGCCCGGGACCAGGCTATGGACGTCAATGTGAAAGGTTTGCGTCGCGTGCGGCACGAGTGCCGGAAGCGGCAAACATGGGTCGTCGACATGGTAGTGCTCGCGGTCAAAGAGCAGCGAGGCGGCGGCGCCGCGCAGGGGCAAGGCCGCAAGGTTCTCGATGCGCAAGGCGAGGCGGAAGCGCGGCCCGAGCCCGAGCACGGACACCGCCATGTTGAGACGCGGCTTGCGGTCGTCGGCGCGAGCCACGTGGTGGTGCGAGCTCGTGTAGAGCTGCGCGTTGGCGAGGCCAGCGGTCTGGAAGAGCCGCAGGTACGACTTGGCGGTCAGGTAGCGCAGCTTGCAAAGCCCGTGCTGAAAGGCACGGTGCATTTCGGCGGCATGCTCGCGCTCACGCTGCGTCTGGTCCACGTAAAGCTTGGTCTTCTTGGGCACGGCCAGCGGGATGTCCTGCTCAGGCGGCGGTCCAGGCACCGGCGCCTTGGCCGGGTCCAGCGAGGCGGTGCGTTTGAGCATCTTGACGGTGAGCGCGCCTGACGTGTGCAGGATGACGAGGGCGTCCTGTTCACGGTTGAACTGGCCAAAGGCCATGCCTGTGACCGACAGGTCCGGCTGCGGCGGCGGGATGGAGGCCAGCAGCGTGCGGTCTGCGTACAAGCGCACCTCACCGGTGCCAAGCGCGGCCAAGTAGCCGCTGGCGCCGCGGCGCGCGCAGGAAAAGGCCGTCAGGTTGGTCACGTTGGCCGGGAGGTGCATGGTCCAGTTCTTGCGGCCCTTGATGTGGTACGCATGCACCGTGCGGTTGGTGCAGGCGAAGATGATGTCCTTGCCAACGCGCACCACGCCGCTGCAGATTGGCGCTTCCATTTCGATGCAGTTGCGCACCAGCTCGCCGTTCTTGATGGTGTAGATGCGCTGATCCCGACACGCCACGACGATGCGGTGTTCGACCTCCTTGGAGCCCGTGATGGCCATGAAGACCGGCGCGGCGCGCAGCGTGATGGACTTGGCCACCTGACGCGACTGCGCGTCCAGCAGGAGTACCTTGTGCGCCTCGGTGCCCAGGACGAGCGAGCCGGCCTCTGAGGCGGCCTCGCCGCGGTCGCGTTCGCTGAGCGGGAGGACACCCATACAAGTGATACAGCTGGCGAGCGGCTCATTGAAAGCAGCGTCGTCCAGCTCTTCGGCGAGAAACCGCTGCTGGCGGTCCGGGTCGGTCTCCAGCGCCAGCAGGTCCAGCGAGCGCTGCGACACGTTGGACTGCTCGCGCAGCTGAGCGCACGCGCGTTCTGCTGAGAGATTTCCGCTGCGCAGGCCGGCCCAAACGTCCTGCTCCGCCTGTGAAACCTTGGCCGGCGGCACCGTGAACTTGTTGTACGGCTTGAGGTTGCGAAAGATCTTGACGCTTGGTCCGCATGCGACTGCCACGAGCGTGGGCCCCGCGAACCTCCCACCGTCGCACTCCTCCGCGAAGCTGCATACGGCCGTGGGCACGCCGTTCAGCCGCACCGACGCCTGGACTTTGCCATTGTGGAACACCTTGAGCGCGCCGGACAAGTCGCCCACCAGCAGTTTGTCCTGCGCCAGGCACATGGCCCCGGAGAATGCGTGCAGCCCCACCACCGGGTCATGCCAAGCGTCCAGCCATAGCTGCAGGGCAGCCGCGCGCGCCGCTTCGTCCTCCTTCGCCTCCAAGCCGCGCACCTCGGCCATTCTCGCTTGCAAGGTCCTTTGGCCGAGTCCTCGATCTTGGCGAAGACAAAGAGCGTCTCGGCTGGCCTCTGCCAGGAGCTCGCTGGCCTCAAGGCCCTCCAAGCTGCGCCTCGGCCTCGGCCTTGACGCGCTCGGCCTCCTCCAAGCGCTTGGCCTTCAGGACCTCGGCCTTGCGGACCTCGGCCTCCAGGTCGCTCCGGCTTGCGAGCTCTGGGCCTCCGGCCCGGGCCGCGACCCGAGCTCGGACTCGGCGGCGGAGGACCTCGGCCGTGGCGCGCACAGCATCGTAGTACAGCCTGAGCAGGCCCTGGCCGGGGGCGCGGAGCCGTTAGGCCCGTCGCGGCGCGGCCGCGGCGCCACGCGCGGCTTGCGGCGCGGCCCAGGCGGGAACGCGGGGAGCGGGCGGCAGCGCGTCAAAATTTCGAATTCAAAACAGACGCCGATCGCGCAGCGCGGCGCGGGCGGCGAGCGCGGCGGGCCCCGGCGCGGCGCGGCGGCGGCGGGCGCGGCGGGCGGGCGGGCGGCAGCAGGCAGGAAGCCGGCCAGCCGGCCAGCGCGCGAGCGCGCGGCGGCGCGGGCCGGCCGGCGCAAACGCCGCGGTCGCGGAGGAGGCCGGGCCAACCACCGAGGAGAGCGCCCGCTCCGTCGTCGCGAAAGTCCGGGCGGCGCGCGGCGCGGCGCGGCGCGGCGCGGCGCGGCGCGGCGCGGCGTGGCAGAGCGCGACGGCACGCACTCGCCAGCGCCCGCGCCCTCTTCGCGCAGCGTAGCGTAGCGCAGCGCAGCGCCGCGGGCCTCCGCGGGGCGGAAAAGGCCGCCATGTTGGAGGCTGTGCAACAGCAAGAGCAGCAGCTGCTGGCGGCGAAGCGGCCGCGCGCCGCCGCCGCGCTGTGCGGCGGGACGCAGGAGCGGGGCATGATGGGCGAGGAGCGCGAGGAGCGCGCCAGCGTGCGGCGCGAGGGGACCGAGGGCACCGAGGCGACGGAGCGCGCGGCGGAGGACGAAGCGCACGCCGAGGACGAAGACCTGGAACCGCCCAAGAAGGTCGCGAAGCGCGAGGAGGAGAGCCTCTCTGCGAACGGCACCGCCAAGGGCGAGGAGGAGGCTCTTCCAGCGAAGGGTGCAAAGCACGAGGAGAAGGAGGAGGAGGAGGAGGAGGAGGAGGAGAACACGTCTGCGAACGCCCTCTCTTGCGAGGAAGAGAGCTCTTCTGGTCTTGCAAAGGTTCTCAAGCCCAAAGAGGAGGGTCAGAGCGGCGATGGCCTTGCGACAACGCTCAGCAGCCCCGCGCGCTTCGAGATTCCGGGCCTGCCCGTGATTCAGGTCGATGATGACGACGACGATGGCGCGAGCCGCCGCAGTGAGCGGCCGCTGCCGCCTGACTCGCCGCTGCCGCCGTACGAGGGGAATGGCCTGCCATGGTACCTGCTTGCGCTTGACTCCGTGGGCGAAAAGGACAAGTCCGCCGCCGGCAAGGCCGAAGAGCCGCCCGCGCCGGTGGTGACCGCCGCAGCAGCCACAGGCGAAACGGAGAAGCTTGAGGAGCTGCACACGCCGGCCGCGTCGGCAAAGGAGGTGGTGAGCAGGCCCCTGCTGTGGGCGTCCATTTCGCAAGACACCATGTCGAGTCAGTCATCGAGCATGGCGTCTAGTATGGCGTCCAGCATCGCATCGAGCCACGCGTCCGTGGATGAAGACGCGGACGCGGACGCGGCCGAGGACGAGGTGGATGCGTCGTTCTATGAGGAGGTCGCCTCGCAGGCGAGCGTGACGTCGCCGAGCACAGCGATGCGCAGGCTTGCGGGCGTGGAGCCAGACGCGCTGCGGCAAATGGTGGCGCGGCTGGAGCGGCAGAATGCCGCGCTGCGGCTGGAGGTGGACGAGCTGCGCAAGCGGTCCGCGCGGCTGTCGCCAGCCATGTACACGGTGCACGGGCCCAAGACGGTGCAAAAGATGCGGCTGGGCCGCACGGCGAGCATCTCGACGCGCCGGGAGCTGGGGCGGCTCTTGAACAGCCCGAGCTCGCCCGTGCCACGCAGCGAGGAGGAGCTCGGCTTCAATGACCGCATGGACGCCCTGATCCGCCCGGGCGGCCTGGAGCGGCAGCGCACCTACCTGTCGTCGGCCCAGTTTGCAGAGGACCTGCTGGCGCTCTGCACGCGCGTGGCGGCCGTCTTCGCGCGCGAGAAGCGCGTGCTGGAGCTGCAGTCGCCGCTGTACGTGTTTGGCGATCTGCACGGCAACTTTGAAGACCTGCAGTTCTTCGCGGAGCACGTCTGGCCCATGGGCATGCGCCTAAGCGCGGGCAAGATGCTCTTCTTGGGCGACTACGTGGACCGCGGCGAGTGCGGTCTCGAGCTGCTGGCCTATTTGCTGGCGCAAAAGGTCCAGGTGCCGGACAAGATCTTCATGATCCGCGGCAACCACGAGACGCGCGCTGTGAATGGCTGGGAGGCCTACTACGGCTCGGGCTCCTTCATCCATCAGTGCCAGACGCGGTTTGGCCGGGACAAGGGCCTAGAGGTTTGGGAGGCTTGCAACCGCGTCTTCGACACGCTCCCGCTCGCCTGCGTGGTGGACGAGTCCATCTTTTGCGTGCACGGCGGCATCCCGTGCCCGGTCGCGGACCCCACGGATGCCGCCGCGCTCGCGGCCTCGCCGGGCCAGGACCGCCGGATCGAGGCCATGCGTGCGCTGCCGTGCCCGCTCGACATTCACCCGCCGCAGCCCGGCGACGGCAACGAGGCCAACCGTCTGGCCTTCAGCCTGCTCTGGGCCGACCCGGCCGACGCCGAGCAGGAGGACTCGCTCAAGGGCTCCGACAGTGGCTTTGCGCAGAGCGCGCGCGGTGGCGGCACCGTCGTCTTCGGCTCCAAGGCCGTGCAGGACTTTTTGCGCCACAACCGCCTCGAGTACATTATGCGCGCGCATGAGGCCACTGCCAACGGCGTGGGCGTCTGCAAGTCCGCCAAGGTGCTCACCGTCTTCTCCACTTCCAAGGACCACGGCTGTGGCGCCAGCGCCAAGTGCGGCTGCGTCCTCGTCGACCGGAATCGGATTCAGGCCATCACCCGCAGCGCCCAGTACGGTGCCGCGCTCTCTTCTGCCGGGTTGTCCTCCATGCCACCGCCCGAATTCACTTGGACCTCCTCATGTGCGTGATACTGCGCGCGTCACACGAGGCATGCTTGTAGCTATTACGACCAGAGACGGAGCCGGGCTGGGCCAACCCTCGTTCTCGAGCAAATGCCGACGAGCGAATGACGACTACAACCACACAAAGAAAAAAAGAGTCGCCATTCGCTTGCCCAAGCTCCTCTCGTTACAATCAAACTAAAATACGTGTCAAAGCTTTGCTGCGCATCCTCTGATCGAGCCTGCGCACACCTTGACTCAGCCCCTTGCATCCTGGCTGAGCTTATGGGCAGCATCCTGGACGGTCGAGCTGTATCACGGCGCATCAACGGCCTCCGTCGCGCTGGCCTGGAGCTGGAGGTCGTCCTTGTTCACAGCAGCGGTCGTCTTCTTCCTCCTCCTCCGGCGGCGCATGGCAAAGACCACGGCGGACGCTACCGCCCCCGTGCCCACGGCCACGGACCCGCCCACTACAATGGTGCCGTGAGTCGCCATGATGGAGCTGTTGCCAGATGCCATGGCGCCGCGGACGGCGACGGTGATGTCCACGGCCGCCGACACGATGACCACCTGCCGTGGCTGGTCCCCAAAAGAGTCGAGCCGGCGGCCCGCGGAGGAGCCCGCGCCGCCGTTAGGGTCTGGCGCCGGCAAGGGCGTGGTCGAGGGCGTCGCGCACGTGTCGACCTCGGCGGTAACGAGAAACGTCATCGTGGACGTCGTCCCGGTCCACGTCGAGAAGACCCACTCGCTCGGCACGAAGATAAAGCTGTCCGAGGCGCGCGCGTTGTTGAGCTGGCAGTCCAGATAGCCGCGATCCGCCACCAAATAGGTCTCTGGGTTGGAGCGCACAAGCGAGTTGGCTCGTGCTGAGGCATCATCGTAAAAGGGCAAGCAGATGTCGTCGTCCTGCGCGAAGCGGCAAAAGTGCGCGTCTCGAGAATACGGCGAGCGCAAGTTACCCACTTCTTGCAGCTTGTCGTCGACGTCAAACGTGCGAAAGTAGGAGCCGCCTTCCATTGCGACCTGGAGGTTGAGCAGGCGCAGCGTGACGGCGCTGCTGTCGTCTGCGAGCGTGGTGAAGTTGAGCTCCACGCGCAGTGGATTGAGCAGGTCCGCCTGGCCGGACACGGTCAGCTTGACTGGATAGACATCGGTCACGTCGACCTGCTCGGCGGCGACGGGGCAGGCAGCGCCCGCAAAGATCTTGGTGTTGGGCAGAGAGACATCCTTGAGAGAGGAGGTCTCTTCGAAGGATTCGTACAAAAAGGTGGCGCTCACGTCAAAAGGCGCCAAGTGGTGAAACATGCAGGTGCCATCGCCCAGGTCGGCCATGGGGAGGCACTCGCGCGAGCGCATGACGACCGCGCACTCGTGAATGCCGTTGCTCGAAGTTTCGCAGACGTTGCTGACGAGCGACAGAGGCACGTCTCCCATGGCGGCGGTGCTCTCGTGAACCACCACCCCGCTGTGCGGCGTCAGCGAGGACGCCATGGTGAAGGAGAACAAAATGTGCGCCATGGGCACGATGCGGTCCCTACAGGCTGCGAGGTCGTAGTCTTGGGCGATGAGCACGAGCTGGTTGACCTGTTCGGCCGCTTGTATGCTGAGCCCCTTGCTCAGCAGCGCCTTGTACGAAGTTGTGGCCTGCTCACCGGCCACCGTCGGCTCCGGCTTGTCTTCCGAGACGCAGTGCTCCGGCAGTTCGAAGCTGAAGCTCGCGTCCACATCGTATACGATGTCCGTGCCGGTTTCCGAGACCTTGCCGCCTTCGGTGATGCACTCTTCCAACTTGGCAGCGAGCTCGTCGCCCGGGATGGTGAACGTGAAGCGCCCCGGCGCCACCGCTGAAAGAGTCTTTTCACAGGCTTGGCCGAACGTCAAGGTGACCGTCGAGGGCAGCGCGCAGTCTTCGGCCGCGTGCGTGTTCTTTTGCAGCGCGATGGATGTTGTGTAGTCGCCGGAGGCTTTTTCTTGTGCCATGACAAAGTCCACGGCAATGAAGTTGGGCTGCATGATCTCCTCCAAGTACAGGATGCGGCCGGGTCCGAGGACTGGCGCGACGTAGCCCGCATCCCCAACTGGCATGAGCCCGTCCAGCAGAAGGAACACGAGGAGGTCTTCATGCTTGTGCTCGGACGCCGTGTAAAACGTGCGATTCCAGTTCACGAGGCAGCCCTCGTCATCCTCGAGGGTCTCGAGCCGCACGGCACGAGTGGCGCCACCTGCCTCGGAGTACGCCACGGCGCGGCTTGATGAGCAGTCCAGGGGCGTTAGCAGGCTGCCTTGCGTTGCAAACGGGAGCAAGTACATGTGTTGCAGGTGGCCGTCCTCGATAGGTACGCGCACGACCGTGCTGTAAGCCTGCCCGTTCGCGTCGGGCCCAGCCTTGGCGGCCGGCTCGAGCTCTGTGAAGTCGAACTGGTAGTCCCTGCGCAGGTCAAATGGCTCGGGCGTGCAGCAGTCGAGGCAGTTGCACGCGATCGCGTCGTCAGGGCAGCTGTCGGGGACGGTGCTCGGCCATGCCACGGCTGCCGTGCCGGTCAGCGCTGGCTGCGGTCCGCAGAGCGGGTTGCCGAGGAACGACCTGCGTTGCGTTGCGTTGCGTGAGCGATTCGAGCCGGGAAAGCCACGGGCGGCCGCGTCGCACGTACGCTTCAACGAGCTTGACGAGCTGCGAGAGAGAGGCCGGCAGCGAGGTGACTCTGTTGTCGTTTAGCAGGCTGTGCATGCATGGCGTTCGGCTGGTCACCGTCAGTCCATCGGGCATTGCCGGGCATCGCTTCACCGCATTCTCACGCCAACAACCTACAGCTGCCGCAGCTCGGTGAGAGAGCTGATGCTCTCGGGCACGAAGGCCAGGTTGCCGCTCGTGATGGACCTGAATCGTCGTTAGTGCGCGGCGCTGGCCATGGCATGGCCCCGGCCAAGTTCACGACTTACAAGATCTGCAGGGACCCCAGCTCGCCGACGTCCGGGAAGCTTGTGCAGTTCGTGCAGGCCAGGTCCCGCGTCTGCGCGAGCGCCGACGTGCAGGCCTCCCCGTCGCACGTGCACGTCGCGCAGGGCAGCCTGGGGCTGGCCGCCGCGAGCCCTTGCAGCAGCAGTGCAAGCGCCGTGAGCTGCCGCAGCAGCATGATGCGCAGGATGAGCATCTGCTGTGCGGTTCGCATCGCGCGGCGCGGGTCTGCAGTGCTGACGGCAGCGCGCGAGTGCCGCGCGAGGCGAGGCGAGGCGAGGCGAGGCGAGGCGAGGCGAAGCAGGCCACGCGGGGGCGGAGCGGGCCTCGCTCCGAAGCCACGCGAGGAGCTGCGCGGTGCTGTCTGTGCAGCGAGTGGCCCGGATGGGCGGCCAACTCGGAGGGGAAAGGAAGTTGGACGGCACGTGCCCGCCGCCGTAGCTTGGGTCGCTGCCCCTCTTGCACAGGCAGGCGCTGCGCAGCGCAGGGAACGAGAGCGCACGAGACGTCGCGCCGCGCCGCGCTGCGCTGCGTTGCGCTGCGCGCCCAGGCGAGTTTACGGTCTGCTGCGAGTTGAATCGCACAGCAGTGATCGCGGCGTCTTAGTAGCTCTACGTACACGTTTCAGTAGGAGAGCCAGCCTGAGAGCGCCACTCTCAGCTGCGGGGTGATTGGCTGTCGCGACGAACTTGAAGAGCTCGAATCGAAGACTTGTCGTTGTTGCGGCCTGCGCGACGAGTGGCGCGCTGCGTCCACATGAAGCTCGCGGTCTCGTAAGTCTCTTTTTATCAACTCTGACAGTCTGGAACTGCTGCTGCGTTTGGCGATCTTAAGAGGAGGTCGTAGTGCTCCTGCTCCTGCTGCTGGACGAAGTACTTGACTCTAAAACCTCTTTCCGAGACGCTCGGCGCGAGCCGCGCGGCTCGGCTCAGCTCGGCTCGATCAAGACATGTACACAATCACATGCCAAAGACGATTTGTTTCTACTACGACACACAAGAAGGGAACACGAACGACTCGGACGCCACGACGCCCGGCTCAGGCGACAGGGAGATCCCAGATTTGCATAACATCGCCGACCAGGAGCAGCGAGCCAGTGACGAGCACGTGGGTGCGCGTGGCGTCCTGCTGGAGGCGGGCTGCGGCGTCGGAGCGAATGACGTCGAGCGCGGGGCGCAAGGCATCGTGCACACGCGCAGGGCCGATCTCGTGGTACGAGTGCTCCCAGACCTCGTGCAGGACGTGCTCCCAGCGGGCGCCGCGCGGCGGGTCAGCCTTGCGCTTCTTGACGCTAAGCTCGGGCCCGGCTGGCGGCGTCGGCGAGGCCCTCTCCGCGAGGATTTCCTGCGCTGTCCGCATGCGCACGAAGGTGGGCTTGGGGAAGAGCGTGGGTGCGAAGTGGATCTCGTCGAAGTGGATGCCGCTGGCTCGCAAGCAGTCGAAGAGCAGGAGCGGGTCGCGAGAGCGCATGCACGTGAATAGGAGCACGATGTGTGGGCGCGACGTGGGCATGAGCTTGGGCGTGGGGCCAGGCTCGCCCGCGCCATCAAGGCTTTCCGTCGATGCAGCTGTGGCCTCTTCCTCCTCCTCCTCCTCCTCCTCCTTCTTCTTCTTCTTCTTCTTCTCGGTCTCCGCCTGACCGGGCTCCTGGAGCGCGACCTTGGCCCAGGCGAGCGCGCAAGCCAGGCTCTTTGGCGTGTGGGCGCCGTCGAGCAGCACGTCGGTGGCCTTGTCGAGGCGCTCGCGCTGACTGCGGCCGGGCCACTTGCAGCGCTTGAGGCCTTCCCGAAGCACGGCGTCCGGCAGGTCGCCATCCGGCAGGCAGCGCTTGCAGATCTCGGCGGCCACGGCAGCATTGGCAAGCTGGTGGTCGCCGGCGAGGCCGAGCTCGTAGACGCCGGCCGGCAGCGGGTCCGGAACGGTGAGCGGGCCGGCGGCGACGTCGGCGGCGACGCGGCGCAGCACATCGAGCGCGCTGGGCTCTTGGCCGGATGACACGACGATGGGCACGCCCGGCTTGAAGATGCCGGCCTTTTCGGCGGCGATGGCCTGGATGGTGTCGCCGAGATACTCGGTGTGGTCGAGGTCGAGCAGGGTGACGGCGCAGACGGTGGGCGCAGCCAGCAGGTTTGTGACGTCGAGGCGGCCGCCCAGGCCGACCTCAATGATGACGACGTCGAGGTCCTGCTCGGCGAAAATGTGGAAGCCGAGCAG
The DNA here is from genome assembly GCA_013306675.1 of Thraustochytrium sp. TN22. Taxonomy (NCBI): domain Eukaryota; class Bigyra; order Thraustochytrida; family Thraustochytriidae; genus Thraustochytrium; species Thraustochytrium sp. TN22. Next base: position 14,177 of record JABLUY010000185.1, on the reverse strand, counting down.
CGTGATGAAGCTGAAGAAGCCCGGCAGCATGGCCTTGGCCTTGAGCGTGTCGTGCACCGTGTCGAAGTGGCGCGCGAGCAGCTCCTCGGAGACCGGCTGTCCCTGCAGGCGCACGCGCTCGTGCGGGTGCACGAGGTGCGGCGACGTGAAGAGCCCCGTGCGCAAGCCGGCGGCGCGCAGCACGCTCTCCACCAGCGCGCAGGTGGACCCCTTGCCCTTGGTCCCGGCCACGTGCACCACGCGCGGCGCGAGCTGGCGGTCGAGCTCGCGGCCCACGCCCAGGCCGAGCGCCCGCAGGCACGGCTCGTACATGGCCAGCATCGCCTCTCGCGTCTGCGGCGTGGACTTGGCCGCGGCGGACGGGTGGCGCACCATGCGCATGATGCGCTCCTCCACGCCGCGCCGCATGCCGCCGTCCTCCAGCGTCTCCTCCGCCTCGTCGCTCGCCTGCATGACCTCCGCCGCCCAGCGCCGCGCCCGGCGCCGCCCAGCGCCGCCCAGCGCCGCGCCCTGCACCCGGAGGCCCTCGCGCCAGCGCTCTGCCGCTGGCCACGCGTGGGGGCGCGAGGGCGCCTTGCTGCTTGCTGCCAGCAGTGCCAGCTAGCTAGCTAGAGAGCGAGCTGAGCGCGCGGCGCGAGCCGCGCGACGCGAGCGCCCAGCGCGGCGAGCCGCACGTGGGCTGCGGTGCGCTGCACGGGCAATTGGCCAAGAGCGTGCTGCTCTGCAGGACCTGGTACTGCCGAGCCCAAGAGACCGACCAGGAGACGCAGCGAACCTTGGAGAGCAGGCGGGCACCAGGCCGCGACAGCACCACGGAGAGCGGCGGGCACTGCAGTGCCGGCTCAAAGGGGGCTGTCGAGAAGGCGACTGTCAGAGGGTGACGTCGTGTTGTACTCTTGCTTTTGTTTCCGAGTGCTCGCTGGCTTTTGTCCCTGGGCGCAGTGGAGATGGTGCACGACATTGGCAGATGATCTCGTTGCGAGCGCGGCGACGATGGTTGCGAGCTCGGCGAAGATGGGGCTCGTTCAGAGAGCATGGAACACATAAGAAAGCTTGTCTGGGCGTGCTGATTGTTTGGAAGACATCTCGTCACGTCTGCTCTTGCTTTCGCTCTCTCTCTCTATATGTCTCTCTCACTGTCCTCGGAGCAAGGACAGGCACTTAGAACACAGGCAGGAAGACAATTTGCCTCACGGGAGTCAAAGGAAGACATTTGGTCACGCATGGGATGCCTGCTCTGGCTTTCGTTCGGAAGACAATTTGCCTCACGGGAGCCAAAGGAAGTCACACATGAGATGCCTGCTCTGGCTTTCGTTCGCTCTCTTCTTGTCTTCAGGAGCAAGGGAAGGCACATAGAACACAGAAAAGGGATTGTCGAGGGGAGCTACCACGCAAAGCTCGCTGGAAACCACCACCAAACTCGCTATGAAGTCCGACGGAGCCAGCCTGAGATGCCTTCGCTCTTCTCTCTCTCTCGCTCTCTCTCTTGGTACGTGTGGCGAGGTGTTGTGAGGCGTTGTTGTTAATCAATAGGCTGCGTGAGAATGTTGGAGTTGACGCCGCTGGCACGCAGCGCCTCGAACCAGGCACGGAGCTGGCGGACAACGTCGTCAGCAGCAGTGGCAGGACGGTCGGCAGCGTCGGCGGCGTCGGCAGCGTCGGCGAGGCCCTGCAAGGCATCCTTGCGAGGCTTGAGCGCGCGCGTAAAACGCGAAAGGTGCGAAGACGCAGTGGAGCGCAGCGAGCGGGCCGCCGAGTGCGGCGCGGAGCGCGCGGAGACGGAGGAGCCAGAGCCATTGGTGGCGCCGCTGTCGGAGTTGACGTCCATGTCATTGAGCGAGAGGGAGGGCTGGTCTAGCATCATGCCGTCGGAGCGGCGCGGGCGCAGGAGCTTCTTGGGCGGCGAGGAGGCCGGCGCGAGGTGCGCAGGCGCGGCTGTAGGGCGCAGAAGGACGAGCTTGTTGTGGCGGTGCACAAAGAGCACACGTCGGTCCAGGTCGAGTGTGATGAGCTGGATGGCGGCGAGCGGGATCTTGCGCGCCTCGCCGTGCTTGATGCCCTTGTAATAGATGCTGTTGGCCTTGAGCTGGAAAAAGTAGCGGCGCCAGGAGCGCGAGGGCACGGCGACCTCGGCCGGATTGCGGCTGCCGGAGAGCTCGACGCGCTCCATGACGCCACTGAAGAGCGTCTCGGTCTGCAGGTACTCCTCGTCGTCGGCATCGACGCGCAGGTCCTGACCCTGCTCGCTCTGGAACTTCTTGCGCACCTGGCGGCCGTAGGTGCGGAACTCGCCCCCGATCTTCTTGCCGACATGCACGATGCCCTTGAGGTCAATGTCGCCGCGCAAGAAGGACTGCACGGAGGAAGCGAAGTTGATGGCGAAGCCCGAGGCGGTCTGCGTGAGCGCCTTGCCAAAGATCTTCTGGTTGAAGACCTTGGGCACGAGACCGCGGATGAAGAAGGCGTAGAGGACCTGGTAGAGCGTGATGCCCGGCTCGCCCTTGCGCGGGCGGAAGGAGGTGCTCCACTCGAGGCTTGGAATGCGGATCTTGCTAGCCTTGTCGGAGCTCTTGCCACGCTTGCGCAGGCGCTCCGCGTGGCCCACGGAGCCGCGGAAGAGGTCCTGCAAGAAGAAGCTGATCTTGCGAATGGTGACGCGCTGCACATTGAAGAGCACCGGGACGTGGTTGAGCATGGCCATGACGCGCTCCTTGCTGCCGAGGCGCAGATTGGTCTCGCGCGAGTTCTGGTCCATGTTAATGAGCGCGCTGCGGCAGGGCGGCACGTAGCTGCGGTAGAGCGGGTCGTGCACCCAGGTGATCTCCATTTCAATCTCGCCGCAGCTGCCGCGGCGCGTCCACTTCTTGCTCATGAGCGGAAACCAGCCGCGCGCCGTGTGGCTGGCGGCGTCCGCCTCGAAGCCCTGGTCCTCGTGCCAGCAGTAGCTCGGGTCCACGACAAGGTACTTGAGCGTCATGATCCACTGACCGAGAAAGTCGGTCTGGCCAAAGTCCTCGTCCAGGACCGAGACGTGCACCACGGAGGACGGGTCGGTGACGGGAAAGTCGAAGACCTCGTTCCACAGCGGCTTGGTGGTCTTGTAGCGCGTGGAGCTCACTGCTTGATGCTCGCGCACCTTGATCACCACCTTGGGGTCAATGGAGCGCCCACCGAAGAGGCCTCGTTCACCACGCGTCAGGTTGCGCGCGCGCCGGATCGTGACGCGCAGCTTGTTGGGCAGCACGTCCTTGAGCACAGAGCGCGCCTCCTGCAGGTCGGGGAAGATCACCTCCTCGCCGGCGCCGCCATCGCGCGGCGAGGCCGGCATGCGTGGCTTTCTGCGCTTGCCAGACGAGGGCGCCGACGAGGCGGGCGCCGCACCGAGCGGGGGCTTGCCCCCGAGCCCGGCTGCGGTGGCAGCGGTGGCGGCGTCCTCGGCGTTCAAGGCTGCCTCGGGCTGCAGTCCGCCGCCAGCCGTGGCGCTGGCGCCGGTGCCGGCGCTGGGCGTGTCGGCCTTGGCCGCGCCGGCGCCCGGGGACCCGGAGAGCGCGCTCGGAGGCGTGGTGGAGACTGTCCTACGGATCATCCACGGCAGGCGCGGCCCGCGCGGCGCCTTGCTCCTCAAGGAGGAGGCCGCCGCATTGGGAGTGGCGGTGAGGTCGATCGCTGACACGACGGCCGAAGAGGCCAGCGGGGGTTTAGCGTCGCCCACGGAATAGCTGCGCTGGCGGCGCACCCGAAAGGAGGCGGGGACGCGGGAGGCGGCGCCAGACTTGACCGAGAGGTCGTCAGGCGGGCAAGCCGGCATTTCCAGGCCAAGCTCGCTGCCCATTCGCTGGAGGGTCTCTACGGCAACCTCATTGTCGTTGCCAGCCGCGCCGGTGCTCACGGTGGCGGCGCTCGTGCCCGAGCGCAGAGTGGCGGCCGCGGCGGCAGGCGACAGGGTGGCCGCCGAGGCCACTGAGGCCGCCGAGGCCGCCGCAGACGCGGACGCCTCGACAAAGGCGGAACCCCACTTGTTGAGGCGTCGCAGCGAGCCCTGCTTGCCCCGCATGGAGAGGGAAGGCGGGTCCGGGGCGGCGCCCGCCTCGGCGAGGGTCGTCGCCGACGGCAGGGACTCGGAGGAAGTGGCGGGCGAGACGCTGGCCTCACCGCCCAACGAGAGGGAGGCCATGGACGAGGCGGACGTGGAAGACGGCGAGGCCGCGTGCGCCACGTGGGCAAAGCTGCCGGGCGAGTGCAGGCCGATACGCGGCGCGAGGGCCGCCCAGAGGCGAACGAAGAGGCGGCGCGGGGTGAGCTCGCCCACGGCCGCGCGGACGCTGTTCATGCGACGGCGGTGCAGAAGGCAGGCAATGACCTCGCGCTCCGCGAGCTCCTTGGTAAGCTCGTTGATGTTGAAGCGGCCCTCGCAGAGTTCAAAGTTGACCGAGACCGACTCGAAGTCAATGTACGGCACGTCGATCACGGCGACGCACTGGAAGTCCGGCACCTTGCGCAGCGGGACGGCCTGCGGGCGCCAGAAGAGAATGCGCGGCAGTGCACGGAGCGGCACGGCCAGCACGAAGTCGAGGCGGCCGACGTAGATGAACCACTTGTGCGGGAAGCGCGGCGGGTTGGCAAAGCCGCAGTCCGTCGTGGAGATGCGCACGTGCAAGTGGCCCTTGTGGATCCATGGCACCACCGCCAGCGTGCCCAGGTGAAGCGGGTAGCCGAAAAGCGCCCAGCGCGTGATGGCCTTGGACGCGACCCAGCCCACGGCCACGGGCGCCTTGAGCCAAGCCGTCGCACCCATCACGAGCACGAGCATGAGCCAGGCAAGCCGGGACGTCCACTGAGGGCTCAGCGCGAAGGAGGCCAAGACCACCACGCCCACGGCGGCGCCAAGCCGTCGCACCAGGCGTGCTTCGATCGAGGCCTCGGCGAGGTGCCAGGGCGCCTTTCGGCTCGCCGCGGGGCTCGCGGCGCCCGCCAGCACGTCGCGCCGGCTGTGGCCCTCCTCTAGCGCTTCGTCCTCATCCTCGTCGTCGTCGTCGTCGTCGTCTTCCTCGTCTTCCTCGTCCTCGTCCTCGTCGTCCTCGCCCGGGGCAACCTCCTCCTCATCGTCCTCGCGCGGGCCTGCACGGACGCGGGCCTGGCCTGCCCGACTTACTCCAGCAGGGCCCGCGCCGTCTACCTTTGCGGCCTTGGCGTCCTCGTCCTCGTCCTCGTCCTCGTTCGCCCCGCCCTCCGCTGCGGCTTGGATGCGCGTCGGACCGCCCTCGAAGTCCGCCGCCTCTTTGACCTCCTCGTCCGCGTCAGCGCCAGCCGCGCCGGGCGATCGCTCCTTGTGCTGCTGCGACACGCGCACACGCGTCTTGGTGACTCTTGTGCGGCCGCTGCCGGTCTGCGCGTGGGCGAGTCGCACGAGGGGCAACGTCGGAGGAAGAGCATGCAGGACGTCGCCCTCGTCATCGGCCTCGCCGTCGCCATCGACCAGGGCCTCGCCCAAGAGCCTGCCGCCCGCGCTGCCCTCGTCGCCGTCGCCGTCGTCCCCGTCGTCCGCCTCCTCCCCCTCCTCGATGTCATCGTCCTCGTCGTCGTCCTCGTCGTCGTCCGCGAGCAGGGTGTCCTCGGACGCGCGATGCGTGCGGCCGCGGCGGCCGGGCGCGGAGGTCGGCGAGGATGCGCTGCTCGCGGAACCAGGAGTGCTGCGGCCGCGCTTGAGTATGCGGTCGATCTTGAGAATGCCCATCTTGCTGCCCATCTTGGCGAGGCGGCGCGAGACGGTCGCGGGCGAGGCGGACCTGTGCGAGGCGTTGGCCGCGTTGCCGCTGCCGCCGGCGCTCGCGTAGGCGCCGGCGCTCGCGCTCGAGGTCCCTCTGTCGGCCCACTGCGGGAAGGAGTCGCCGCTGCCGGTCTCGCCGCGCGCGTAGCGGAAGACGTCCGCGGCCAGGAGGTCGGTATCCTCGCCCACCAGGGGCGGTGCGCCCTCGCTGGCCATGGCGGCCAGGTCGTCCGCGTCCACCGGCACGATCTCGGGTTCCTCGGCGAGCAGCGGCTGTGGGCACGTCGCGATGGCGTCCCTGATGTGCTGCTGCACGCTCTGCGCCGACGTCAGGCTGTGCTTGCGCGCCGCCAGCAGCTTGCCGTCGGAGGCGGCCGACTCGCCCGAGTCGCTGCGGCCGCGCCTCGACATGGATGGACCTCGCCGCGGCCGGCCGGCCGGCTGCGCGCCTGCGCGGCGGCGCGGCGCGGGGCCCGGCTGCCTGTCTCGGCGGCCGCCGGCCGCGCGCAGGCCCGGCGGAGGCGGCGAGAACAGAGAAAGGAGATGGACCTTGGATGGATGGACGCCGCCGCGGGGACGCGGCACGCGCTCGCCTTGCCCTCGCGCCGCCGCCTGGCCTGCCCGCCTGCCTGCCTGCCTGCCTGCCTGCCTGCCTGCCCGCTGCCCGGCCTGCCGCCAGCCGCGCGGGCGGCGGGAGCGCGCGCAGGCGCGTCGCCGGAGACGGCGCCCGCCCGCGCGGACGGCGCGGAGCTGGACTGCCGAGTCGGCCTGCTTGTGCTCGCTTGCTGCTGCGGCCTGCGCCTGTCTCTGCCTCTCTCTCTCTCTCTATCTGCCGGTGCCAGCGCCAGTGCCGGTGCCGGTGCCGAGCCTCCGCGCGAGGACGAGGACGGCGCGCCTCCACCTCCGTGCACCTCCGTCCGGCCGGGTGGAGGAGCAAGCGTTGCTTTGCGTTGCTTGCTGCGCTGCGCTGCGCTGCGCTGCGTGCAGCGAAGCGGCGACGCCGGCGAGCTCAGGCTCAGGCTGGCAGCTGAGCGGGGTCGGCGCCGACGCGGCGGCAGCCTGGTGCCGCGTGACGCAATCCGAGGCGGGTGGGTGGTAGGCCCTACGAACCAGACAGCTCTGCGCAGTCGAGACGAGCTCTATAAGCCTACTAGCTAGTAGCTAGAGCAGAGAAGGCGAGCTGGCAGGTCGCCGGGCGGCTGACTTGGACCCCGGCTCGATGGCGAGCGAGTCAGCAGCCGCAGCACAGGCCGCTTCCACCACAGGCGAAGCAAGCCGGGCGCCGAGGCAGCTGAGCGCGGCCAGCTGCGCGCAGCCAGCTGCTCGGGCCCGGGCAGGCGGCCGAGGCGCCCCAGGAGGCCGCGAAGTCGCGCCGTCCGGAGGCGAAGGCGACGGAGCGCATGCACACGGTGCGGGTGCGGTGGCGGCGGACCGTGACCGCCGCGCCCGGTTCGCGGTGCGGGCGGTCAAGGCGCGGCGCGGCGCGGATGCGAGTGGGCGCGGGAGTGGGGCGCCGGGGCGGCCGGCGCCACAACGGCTTGCAGGCCGGGCCAGAGCAACTCGAACCTGAAAGGGAGGGAGGGAGGGAGGGAGGGAGGGAGAGACGCGGCGCAAAGCGCGGAGAGCGGCAGCAGAGGAAGGACGGCGAGGAGCACGGCAGGACGCGGAATGGGGAACAAGCCGAGCGGGACGCACGAAAAGGCCGCGCAGGGCAAGGCCGCGACCGACACTGCGGCAGCGGCGGCTGCTGGGGAGGGCGGCGTCGCCGCGCAGCTCAGGCAGGCCCAGGAACTCGCAAAGGCAGGCGGGTCGTCGCGCAGACTGAAAAAGGGCTCCGTCGTGCCGGAGAATACGGAGCAGGCGGAGCGGGCGGCGACGGACGGCGGCGAGCGCGAGGCCGAGGCGCGGAGCAAGGACCAGATCGAGCGCAAGAGCGGCGACGAGAGCAACAACGAGAGCAACAGCAGCGGCGGCAAGGATGACGCGCAAGCGGAAACCGACAGCTCGCCAAAGCAGGCTGCGCCAAGAGAAGCGACAAAGGATGATGAAGCCAACCCCAAGGGCGGGCCCGCGGAGGGACAGGTCTTTGAGGACTTTATGCGCGCCTTCGTCGACCGACCCGGCGTCGACCGCAAGCCCTTGAAGGCATCCAGAGCAGCCGTCCTCGAGGGGGTCGCTGATAAGCCGCTCGCGACGATCCTCGCGCACCTCCTTCAAGAGCAGAGCGCGACAGAAGGAGGAGAGCCGTCGACGCCTCGCGCCGAGGGTGACGCGTTGCTGACCGCTGCGGCACTCGCACAAGCGCGCCAGCGCGTCTCCGCGCTCGCCACACGCCAGGACGACATCGCGCTCATCTTTGAGGCGCTGTGCGCAGGGTTTCCGGGCTCTGAGCCGGCAACCTTCGATCTGGACGCTGCTGCGCGGATGCTTCTCGTCGATGGACGCGGCGATGACGCGCTGGAGTTGCCTCCCGCCGACGAAACAGTCAAGGACCAGGCTGCCTTGCAGGCCCTGCTTGCTGAGAAGTCCGCCTTTGTCGCGCACTTTGCCCCGCAGAGCTGAGCTCTTCGAGGCGCGTTGCTGAATGGGCGACCGAGGCTGCTTGCGTTCGTTGCATCGGTTGCACGCAACCTCTGCGTGCAACCTCTGGCCGGCCCTCTTTGTCATTTGCAAGGCTTTGCGCATGAACTGGCCCCTTCCTTCCACTCGACCGGGACGTCGGGCGGTTTTCCCAATGCCAAAAGCGAAATGCGATCGCTGAAGGAGAACCCAACGGCGCGCTGCAGGCGCCCGGCTCGGAACAATACGATACGCACGGTCCACTGCGCCTCGTCGTACGTGCTTTGCTCGCTGTGGACCACCCTCGCTCGTGCAGACAAAGTCTTTCTTTCAAAAGATCGCCTCCAACGAGCTGCGCGCGGTTGCCAGGCAGGCTGCGTCGTCACCGTTGACTGCATGCATGGCGTGGCATGGCATGCAGGACGGTCTTGTTTCCTTTCCTCAGGCGATGGACCTATTCGATGCACATCTGATGTTTGCAAACAGAGCCAGGCAACAAATGCTTTCTCGGCCTACTGCTGCATGGCATTCAGATGTGCCCGGCGCTTCTTGGTTGTGCAACTAGCTAGTCGTGCAATGCCTGGCCGTGGAACGAAGAACAAAGAGCCAAACTCTCGTGCCGAGAGCTGGCGTGCACACTAACATTGGCGACGGGTGCTGGTGACACCACTAGGAACGCAACATGAGAAGCAGCGCAAAGCAGAGCCAGGGAACCGAGGATCACCCTCGCCTTGTCCTCCCATCACAGCTAGTTGATCACTGCCGCAACACCGACGTCGACCCAGAGGTTTCTGGGGTTACAGCAAGATAGCGGTAGTGGGCTTTGTTGTCTGTCATAAAGCAAAGCGTGAACCAGGCCTGCCAGGGACTCTTCATCTCATCCACCTGCAGTACAATTCTCGGATCTTCTTTGCATTTTGTTGGATCTCCGCTGGTACAGAAAGAGAACTCCCTCTCTTCATCCGAATCTCTTCTTCACATCGGCACCAGGCCCTCGATCTTGGCTCCGGTGGTATGCATTCACGTTCTAATGAGTTCAATTTGACTCGGTTCTTTCTCCTTGCCAACTTTTACTTCCGGCGACGTCATTCTTTCCCTTCTTGCTCGAAACAGGTTCTGACAGGACTGGTCCTGCAACGCACCAGACAGTCCGTCGCAACCCGTGTTCTTCTTGTCCTAGCGGGCTCGCCCATGCTCTCCTCTCAGTCCGCGCACTGGAACGTGATGAGGCGCGCGCTGCAGGAATGTAGGTGCAAGCGTAAAGAGAGAGCCAAAGCCTGCTCACCGTTTGCATTGCAACGCTACGTGTGATCGGATCGACGGCGACATGATTTATTTGATGAGAATGGAGCGCTGAGGGATGCAGACCTGACGGATGCGTGTGCTTGAAGATGGATGTGCCCACGAAGGAATCGAGTCTTCTTGAAGACATGTGACATCGTCATGACCAGACTGGTCTTGTGACGGTTTTTTCAAAATCAAAGATTGCGAAACTGTATGCTCGGCGCGCTACTCCAGTGCCCGCACCTGCTGCCTGTTCCAGCTCATCCAAACGCGCGTAAAATTGACAGCCAGCGACTGATAGACTGGATTGGATGCTCGGCGGGCTCGGGCTCGCCCACGGCGGCCCTACCCCGCTCCACCTGCTTGGCAAGTACTAGCACGAGAGAGAGAAGATGGTTGAGCTAATCTTGGTCTGCCAGCTGGCCTAGCCTGCGGCGCTGGTCAAGGAGCCGGATTCGGGAGCCAGTGACGACTTCGCCTGCCCGGCCGTGGTCGGCCAGATGTACGATCGCCTGAGGCGGTCATAGGGCCGGCCCCGTTTGTCCCTTGCCCTGCGGCCTCGGCCAGGTCACGGTGCTGTAGTAGCTTAGCTGGTGAGCACCTCACCGGTCATGTCGTGCACGTTGCCGTCCTTGCCGCCGTACTTGACCTTGAGTGCCGGGACTTGCTAGCTGTCAGTGACGCTGAGTGTGCAGACTCACTCGTCCACGCGTGTGAACGAGAAGTAAACTAACTTTTTAAAATGCACTGAACGACCCCTAGCTGATAATTGAGCAGTTTCTCAAGCTAGAAACGCGGTCTTTGGCCCTGTTCGCGCAGTTTCAAGGTTGTTATGATCACCAAAACTTGAATTCAAGCGTAGGAAAAGCTGAGGGTTTCAAATTTAAAACAAAAATTTATTTTATAAACAAACAAATTGATTGATTGTTCGGAAAATAATTATTTTTATGGTATTTTAATTTTTTAGAACTCGGTAAAAATTGATTTACAAATATATTGATCAATTTTGATCTTGATAACTATTTTTGTTATAAATATGATGATTTTATAGAAAAAACTATACTTGCAGCTTATGAGCTGAGCGTTCTCAAAATAAAAGGTCTATTACATAGGGAGACTATGAGGCTCGGCCTAATGGCGGTCATGATGGCTCTCCGACCGTGCGTGGCCGCAGACCGCAGATCGCGCGTGGGCGGCGGGCCTGCGCGCGCGCTGGGCGGCCCTGCGCGGCGGCGGCGGCGGCGGCGGCGGCTGCTGTGGAGGCGGGCCGATCGCTGCGGCGACTGCTGCGCACGGCGCGGCGGGCGGCCTCGGGAGCGCTCGGTCGAGAACAGATCAACTCGGGCGCCATCAAACCAATTCAATTCATCAACCCATCCGTCCATCCACCCATCGAGGCGCACGCAGGCTCGCGCGGAGGTGCGGCGCGGCGCGGCGCGGCACCGAGGGGCGGCCAGCGCTGCGCGGCCCGCGGCGCGACTGCCGCCGCCGGGCCTCGCCCCGCGGGCGGGGGCGTCGACGGGGCGGCGCTCGCTGCACAGCAAAAGCAGCAGCGCAGCGCTCCTGCGTGCCGTGGCACGGCGCGGCACAGCGTCGCGCGCGGCCCGCGCGCGGCGGCAGCGCGGCGGCACGGCGGCGCGGACGCCCGCCCGCCTCCGCCGTCGGCGCGCAGCCCGGCGCTAGCTCGTGGGCGCGAGAGGGCCGCGTGCAGCGAGCCGGCCTCCGTGGCGCAGCACACCGCTCCGCTCGCCCGCGCTGGAGCTGGAGCCGGAGCTGGAGCTGGAGCTGGAGCTGGAGCTGGTGGAGCCAGGGCTGGAGCTCGGCCAACAGCTAGAGCCCATGGGCTGCGTCACGTCGAGCGAAGACGTCAAGGAGGTGCACTATGTGGAGACCGGGTACGGGTCGGTCAAGTACTACGGGCCCCAGGACCGCACGCAGCTCGTAGCGCTGGAGTGGGACGTGCACAGGGTGCAGTCGGCCGGGTCGCAAGGCGGCGGCTCGCGCACGAGCGGCAGCACGGGGGACGGCGGCGCGGGCGGAGGCGGGTTCGGAGCTGGTGAACAACTGCGGCCCTCCGGCGCCTCGACGCCGCCCTTGCCCAAGACGCCCGGCCTCGCGCTCAAGGGCGCCGAGGGCCCAGGCGTGGGCGGGCTTCTGAGCGAGGCCGGTGTGGACCGTTCAGGACGAGACCCGGCTGGCCGGAGCTTCGCGGACCGTGTGCGCAAGCAGGACACTAGTAGTTCTTCGCAGCGCTCCAACACCTCGGAGATGGTGGCGCTCTCCTGAGTGGCTCAGCCGCCTGTGAGTGGCTGACAGCCTGTTGGGAGCGGAGAAGATCAGGCGCGCGTGCGCGCGTTGGAGTCGGCAGGCTTTTTCAACCCTGCGGCTCGCTCGCTTGCTCGCTCGTCGCCCCCCCCCCCTCTCGCACGCTCGCGTGTCTCTCTCTCTCTGGCGCGCGCGCTCTCCTTCCTGCCTCTCCCGTACGTTCTCTGCCGCTGCTGATCACCATGCCAGCCTGGTTTTCTATTCCTTCGTTGCCTACCGTCGTTGCCCTGTACAATAGCAGGCCCTGTCCAATGTTTCTTTGCACGCGCGGAGCAGTACGCAAGCACGCACGGGCATTGAAACTCGCGTCGTGGTCTTCGTTCGTGTTCCAACCGCCGCCACGTCCGTGGCCGCCTCGTCGCCGCTGCAAGCGAGCTCGCCCGCCCGACAACTCGGCCGGCAACTCACCTCAGAATTTAACTCTGTGTCAAGGATAACTTTTTGATCTAGAACCTAGAACGCGCCGTCGTCCGCGGGCGCTGCGGGCTTCTTGCTTTTCTTCTTGGCGCCGAGCTTCATCGTGACGTGAAAGCCTTGCGAGGCAGGCTGCGCTGTGCGCCGCGACACGTCCTGGACGCCAGCCTGAGCGCTCTCCTCTTGCTTTACCTTGCTGGCGGCGCTTCCCTCATCCTCATCCTTGGCCTCGTTTTGCACGGCCTCGTCCTGCACGGTCTCGTTCTCTTGCTCTGCTGCGTCCTCGGGCATGACGAGGTCGAACTGCACCTTTCCGGACTGCACGTGCCAAAAGTAGTACCGGCCTGACGCAGGGTCCTTGAGCGTCTTCCAGCCAGCAGGCAGCGCGATGCCGAGGCGCTGCGAGGCGTCGGGGCCCTTGCCGCGCAGCGGCGCATGTGTCATGGCGCAGCCCGAGCTCAAGTGACGAAATACCTTCGTTCTTGATGCTGTTGCTGTTGCTGTTGCTGGACCTGACGAAGACGAAGACAAAGACGAAGACGAAGACGATGGTGGTGGTGGTGGTGGTGGTGGTGGTGATGGCGTTGCGGACGGAGCGCCGGGCGCGTCGTCAATGGTCCAGCCCTCGGGCGGCTCGAAGAGCGCGGCGGCAACGACGGCGCCCTCGTCCGGGTGCCTTTTGGTGCGGTGCGCGTCCGCTGCGGGCGCGCTGACGTCGAGCGGCTCCGCGTCGCCGTCAACCTGCGCGGCGGCTGCCCGCTGCTGCTCTAGCAACAAGCGCTCGGCCTTGCGCTTGCGCACGAGCTCGAGCGTGTTGTCGCCCGTCTGCGCGCCGCGCAGGTCTTCGCGCGACGCCTCGTCCCATGCCACGCCCCGCGCCTGCAGGTGCGTCTGCGCGGCGCCGCGCGCGGCCTCCGCGGCGCGCTGCTCCGCCGCGTAGTCCCTCCCGCGCTTGCCCATGCTGCCTGCCGGCCCGCGCGCCGCCGCCGCGCGCGCTCGCGGTCGGGGTAGTAGTTGCAGGTCTGGGGGTCGGCAGCGCCGCGCGGCGCAGCGCGGCAGCGCCGAGGCCACTACTACACAACAACACACCCGAGCCGAGGCCGCGGAGGGCAGCGACGCAGCTCGGGCCGGGAGGCGGCCTGGCGAGGAGCAGCCAGCCGCGAGCGTCGTCGTCCTCGCGGCCCTGCGAGCGTTGACGCACGCCGTCCGAGTCGATCGATGCCTCAGGCGACCGCAAGTGCCAGAATCACCATCTCACGGTCGCCTGGCGAGGACTTGGCGCGCCGTGACCAACTGCAGGACGCAGCGCTGCGCTGCGTGGTGCTGCGGGCCTCGCGGAGCCGAGCCTGGCCGGGATACAAGACGATAGCGCACGACGGTGGCGCCACATACGTCGCACAATGCTAGGGCAGGCTCCTCATCCTCCGCGCCCTCAAGTCAAGCTCGAGCTCAAAGGCAGAGAGAAAACAGAATGACAACAATGCTTTACTTAGCCGTTTGGGCTTTTCGTGGATGCATCGCGCACAGCTCAGCTCAGGCAACGACGAATGAGCTCCTTCAGGAACCCCTCCTCCTCGTACCACATGTGACGCACAGCCAGGGAGTGCTCCTCGTTGAAGAGGCCCTGGGCAAAGTCGGGCGTGGTATCGATGTAGTGCCAAAACTCAGCATAGGAGGTGAGGTCCGTCTGCGACTCATGGATCGGGATGATGGGCTTCCTGTGAGCCAGCGCCTCGCGCAGCTCCATCTTCACCATGTCGCTCCTGAAGACGTCCGCCGTCAGCACGAGCACGTAGGCGCGGCAGTGCTCGACACCGTTCTTCATGGC
>JABLUY010000184.1:0-76933 GCA_013306675.1 Thraustochytrium sp. TN22 | reverse complement strand
GGCACTCCGCTGCTGCATCCAGCTTTCGCGCCAACGAGGCTTGCCCACGAGCAGCCCAAGCGGGCTCAGCTTGGCGCCGTTTGCTCCGCCCGCGACGATCGCCGAGGCTGCCACCACGCTCACGAAGCAGAGCATGATCGCTACGTACACCGCCCGGATCGCGGTACTCCGTGCGCGCTGCAAGGCGCTGCACGCTCACGTTCATCTGCTCGCGTCGTACATCGAGGACAAAGACGAATTCGAGGACAAAGACGAAATCGAGGACGAAGACGAATCTGAGCACGAAGAAGAAATCGTGCACGTCTTCGAGGACGTGGACGGATATTAGGACGAGGACGAGCCAGGGCGGCCATGAAGCGAGTGCAGCCACGCGCCCGACGACAACCTGAAGTTTGGCTAGTTCCTGTATGACGAGCTCTTCACTTCAAACTATCCAAGAGCTCTCCGTCGCACATGTCAGCCCCCCTTTCCAATGTGCGCATAGACAATAATTGCCTGGCTGCGGCTCCGCTTGCTCGCAGAAACTACAGGCATGCACAGAGGGAACATCATGCCGGATCCTGAGCGCCTTGTCTTCGAGTTTGGTGAACGCGTTACATTGAAAAAGTCTTGCAAAGACTAGAAAAAGGGCTTAGACTCTTGTGCGGGCGGCGGCCTCCAAAAGGCATAGTGCCGCAGCGACTCGCGCAGCACGACGACGGTGTCTTGCGAGAGCCCGCGGGCATCGTCGAACCGGTCGTGCGTGTTGCAGAAACTTAGCTTGTGTTTCAAATCGGGCTGCGCGGGGTCTGGCGTGTCGCAGCCGGTCTCGAGGGTCTCTGTGGCGTCACGGAGCTGTCCCTGCGCGTTTGCGCCGCAGAGATGCTTGCTGAGCCAGAAAAGGACCCAGCGGCATGTGCGGGGCGTTGAGGAGCGAGCACGTAACCGTCACGTCGCTGACACCGCTGTTGCGACCGCCACTCCCTGGGGCCACCTGATTTGTGCGCGTGCCCGGCAATCCACGACCGGGCCGACGACGGCCTCGCCTCGAGAGCCTCCTGCTCAAGGTGCATGGCGATGTGATTCGCATCACAGTGCGCGAGACCGAGAAGCAGTCGGCGCGCGTCGTCAAGCTGCTCGTGTTCATGTTCCAAAAGCAGCGCGACGCCGTCATTCGCAGCCTGGACTGGTAGCTCACGCTCCGCAGCCCCAAGACGGGCGTGGGCGCCATCTATGAGAAGGTTGAAAGGCGCGTCTCTTCGATGTTGCGGAGCTCCTCGCGGCCGACGACAACGACGAAGACGACGTCGTGGAGATGGCGGACTTTGCGCCCTTTTCCGACGACCGCGTCGGCAAGCTCACCACCAACGAGGACGGCGCCGAGGTCCCGCTCTACGCGGTGCCGTGGCTCGCGGCGGACTAGACAAGCCACGTCTTCCTCAGCCACCGCGAGAGCACCGGCCTCACTTTGGCCGCCTTGCTCAACGAGAAGCTCGTCAAGCGCGGCCTGACCGTCTGGTTCTCCCAGACCTATCGTGGCAAGCTCAACGCGCAGGCCATGAAGAACGGTGTCGAGCACTGCCGTGCCTACGTGCTCGTGCTGACGGCGGGCGTCTTCGAGAGCGCCATGGTACAGATGGAGCTGCGCGAGGCGCTGGCCCACAGGAAGCCCATCATCCCGGTCCACGAGTCCCAGACGGACCTCACCTCCTATGCTGAGTTTCGCCACTACATCGATACCACGCCCGACTTTGCCAAGGGCCTCTTCAACGAGGAGCACTCCCTGGCGGTGCGTCACATGTGGTACGAGGAGGAGGGGTTTCTGAAGGAGCTCATTCGTCGTTGCCTGAGCTGAGCTGTGTGCGGTACGACCATGAATCGGCTAAAATTATGTTGTCTTTTTGTATGAGCTCGTATGAGCTCGAGCTCGACTTGAGGGCTCGAAAGGCAAGGAGCCTGCGACGTGTGTGGCACCACCCGTGAGCGACGTCGTCTTGTGACCCGCACGTTCTTTGTTGAAGATCTCTGGCTGCGCCACATGCTGACTCGGGCGCCGCACAGTCCCCAGGTCGTGTCCTATCTTTTGGCGTGGCTTCTGGGCTTACATGGTTCATAGTCGCAAAGGAGAGCCCGTCGCGCGATGCCTTGAAGGGTGGTGTTGGCAATGGGGCTGCCGCCGAGGGCGACGTGGAGGCCGTGTTGGTGAGAAGGCGATACAAAGCGTGTTGTGCAAGGAGTTGTCAGCCCATACGGGATGGACGGAGAGTCCGTCGGCGCCCCAGCGGATGGGGCAGGTGGACCCTAGCGTGAGGATGGCCTCTCCAGTGCGGGCTTAAGAACTGGGGGGCTCTCGACAGGTTGGCGAGCTTGATCTCGCTGCCATTCGCCGGCGCGATGCACGGCTTGAGGACGTCCGCCGGCCTTGGCCATGCTGACGTGGCAGAGTTCGCCGGCGACATGGCGGCAGCACACAAGAACGCCGGCCGACCCAGATCTCTCGAAAGGCGGTGTCAGCGTCATGTGCCCAGGCGTGGATGAGCTGACGGGGATGGTCGTGCGGGTTGTGGCAGGCGAGCTCGGTGGGTGGCTTGGGCGCCTCGGAGGAGGTGCGAATCGCGCGTTCATCTGCCGGTACTTGCTGACGAGGAGGAGCGAGTTGCCTGTCTGGCGGGCGTGCACGCGGCGCTGGTGCTGCTGGGCGACGATGGCAGGGGCTCGGCGGTGGTCGTTCAGCAGCGCGTCAGGCTTGGCGGCCTGAATGTCCCTGGCTGGGTCTGGGACGCGCGCGGCCTCGAGCGTGACGTGCCGGAGGCGGTGCTCGTTGAGGGCAACGGTGACACTGTGCAGCAGCGTTTCTACGACGGCGATTCTGCCGCGGTAGCTGGGCACAGAGGTGAAGGTGGACGCCGAGGCGTCTGCGGCGGAGGTACCCGTGAACGCTGGTGGCAGCACCGGCCGTGGCGGCAGCCTCGCCCAGGCCGGCGTAGCTGTTGAGCTCGCCGGCACGCACGGCCTCGACTGAGAGGACCAAGAAGACCTCAACGCCTAAAGCTCGCTCATTTGCATGGCCCTCGAGTTGCGCCTCCACGTCGGCGGGGCCGGTGCCTGCGGACGAAGTGGCAAGGGCCGATTCGGGTCCAAGCGTGGCTGCGTCGAGGGAAGCGCCAGAGGCGGCGTCTAGGTTCTCGAAGCGGAGGCGGCGAAAGTCGTCTGGATCAGCGTCGAGGCGCAGCGCGTCGTCCGGCGAGGCGTCGGGCTCAACGCCGTGGACTTTGTCTTCGTTGACCAGCCGGCGCGCAGCATCGCACGTTTGGTGCTGGCGCAGTCGACGGCGAGCGGCTTCTGCGTGCGCGAACCAGATGCGAGGTTAAAGTGCGCGACGCCGTGCATGCGCCAGCGAGCTTAAATGCGCTGGATGCAAGAATACAAGAACGCGCTGCGAGCCGCGCAGCATCTATTTTTCTGAGCGCAGGATGCCGAGCGCTCATGCCAGAGGCGATGAGGCTGTTCTCGAGGGTGGCCAGCGCGGACCGCTCGTCGGCCTGCAGCGCTTCGAGGCGGGTGGGCTTCATGTCGTCAGAGCAAGCTCGTGAATTCATGAACTGGCGCAGAGCACGTTTTGGCCTGTTGCCGGTGCATCACTCCGAAAATATTGCCAGCAGGCGCAACGTGGTGGGGCGAGCGGCAATAGCTTATTGCTGCTCCGTGTCAGCTATCTGCTTCGTGTCAGTCGTCTGCTCCGTATTAGTAGCCTGCCGCGTGTCGGTCGTCTGCGATCTGTCCGTCGTCGCCTCGATGTTGTCACGATTTGCTTCGATACTCCTCAGCTGTTCTTTCTGTTTCTCAAATTCGATCCGGCTTCTGTCAGTTGCCTTCGCTGGCCAAGAACGAGGTGCTCATCGTTTTCCAGCATTTCTGTTGGACCCCTCTCCCAAAGGATGCAGTTTGACAAACACCTCTTCTTTCTGTTTCTCAAATTCGATCCGGCTTCTGTCAGTCACCGTCGCTGGCCATGAACGGGGCGCTTAATGGCAACCATGGCAGTCTCCAGCATTGCTGTTGCTGCCCCGCCCAAAACGATGCAGCCGGACAAACAAAACAAAGCCTGGCAGGGTTGCTGCCAAGCCAATCTGGCATTTCCCCTTTCCCCTTCAAGTTGTCGGACCGCATCCCGGACGTGAGCCTGGCGCGCCTCGTTGCGGGTCACTTCGCCCAAGACCGCGCGGCGCCGCGCGTCTTGTGCGCTGCGCTGCCGGGCACCCTGTGCGCGCCCTGGTTCGCAAAAGCTGTCGCTGCTGGTGGCCCCCTCTGAGCGCCGGGGTGCGCAGTTATCGGCGGGCCGGGCTGGCGAGGGGCGCAGCTCCTGGTTTGATGCAAGGACTCGGCCAAGGGCGGAGTTGGCCGTTTTGCCAAAGGAGCACTGCCTACGCTGGGCTCGCGGCGCATCTGCACGACGGGCGAGGGGTGGTGGGCCTGGCCGAGGCGCCACGCGCGCGCGAGCCGCCGCCGTTGAGCCGAGGTCGGCGGCTCGGCGCTGCCAGACGTGCAAAGCTCGCACACGCGGTGGGACGCCATGATCCGCCTCGTGGAGGCGCGACGCGAGGACGGGGCGTGGCTGCGCGTGGGCCAGGACCTGAGCGCGAACGCGCGGGCCAGTGCGGGCTTCGGCGTGCGGCTGGCGCTGCACGGGCTGCTGGTGCTCTCGGTGGTGACGCTGGCGCTGTCTGCCGATGGCGCGGGGCTCCCGTGGTCGCTGGTCTACGGGCCGCTGCTGGCCGTGGTGGGCGTGGCCATGACGGGCGCCGTGGGCGAGCTGGTGTATCGCGCGCCGCAGCTGGAGGAGCGCGCGATCTTTGTGCGTGCGTTCGTGATCTTCTTTTTGTTGGTGGCGCTAGCGTCGGCCACGATGGCGTCGCTCATTGCGCGCGGCATCCACATCACGGCGGACTCCGGGCTGCTGGATCACCTGCCCAATGTGGACATGAGCACGGGGTCGCTGCGGCGCGCGTGGACGGTGGCGGGCGGCAAGAGCGACACCACGGCGTACCTGCAGCTGTCGGAGAGCGACGCCTTCGCGGCGGGCGGCGGTTGGCTCGGTCTCAACGTGTCGCGCGCCGAGGTGGACGAGCTGTACGAGCAGGACACGACGGCCGAGGTGTGCGTGGCGCAGCTCGCCGACGCGAGCAGCGAGGTGTGCGAGGAGATCGAGGGCGGCGGCGGCGGGAACGAGGTTTCGCCGCAGGGCACCACGGCGACCATGCGCTTCTGCGCGCTGGCGAACTTGAATGAGGCGCCGGGCAACCAGACGTGCCGCACAGACACCGCGGCGCGCTGTGCGCTCTTTGTGCGGCCCGAGACGGCCGTGGACAGCGCTTCACAGCGCACGCTGGCGCGCTATCTGGCAAACGGCCTGCTCGAGGCGAACGGCGATGGCGAGATCTGTGAGGACACGTGCCGGTATCACGGCGATGGCGAGTGCGACGATGGCGGGCCCTCGTCCATGTACGACGTGTGCCCGTTTGGCTCCGACTGCACCGACTGCGGCAGCCGCTCGTGGCACATGCGCGCCTTCGCGGAGAGCATGTACTTTCCCACCTGCGGGTACTTTAAGGACTCCGCGGCGGCCTCCGAGATAGCCGGCGGCTTCCCACAACGGTACGCAGCGCCGTGGTTGAGCGGCCAGCGCGCCGTCTGCCAGGCGCGCTGCTCGGCGCAGCAAGAGGCAGCCCTGGCCGAGTCCTGCGACCTGGCGACCGACTCACGCTGCACCACGCACGAGGGCACGGCGTCTGCGTTTTACGCGAGCAACGGCACGCGCGCGTGGTGCTGCGATGCTCTCGAGGAAACGCCCGTGTATGCCACCGTGGAGGCCCTCCCGGAGGGCGGGGGCAAGGCGGCCACGGCCGCCACCTGCTTCCGCGCCTGCCTCGTCAAGTACTACTTCGAACAGGCCGCCTGCAGCCTGGTTCAATTCAACGAGGCACTCGGGCTGTGCGAGCGGGTCGACATTCGGAACGGTCGCCTGTGCTCGCCTTCGGCGACTCTTGACGACGCCAGCGGCTGGAACTGTTCGGCCGCCCTGCGCGTGACAAACCTCGATTTCCTGCTGGATGACCTGCCAACGCCCGCGCCGGCGCCCCCTCTGTTTGGCTTGACACAAGCAGACCCGTGGGACGGCGTCCAGGTGGGCGTCGTGCCGGGCACGTGGACGTCCGCGCAGGAGGGATGGACGATGCACGTGATGCTGGCACAGGGATTCGCTGGGAATGCGCCGGAGGACGTGCTGGTGAACACGGACCTGCAGATTGTGCTGGCGCCCTTCATCTGCATCCCGCTCATTCTGGGTCTGCTCACGTTCTGCGTGTGCTGCACGCCGCTCAACTGCCTGCCGGACGTGCGCATCACGGACGAGGACGTGTGCGGGTGGGACTACGTCTTCTTCAAGGGACCGGCGTACCAGCACGCGCAGGTGCACAACTTCCGGCTCCTGGTGCTGGCCTTTGGCATCGCTGGCGGCGCCGTGCTGCTCTTCTTTCGCAAGGCGGTCTTTGGTCGCGACGACCCCACCGCGCCAACTTGGGCCGCGGTCTTCGCGCCGCTCTGGGTGCTGTGCGTGCTGATTCTGGCGTCCACCGTCTCGCTGGCGCGGCGCGCGCGCCTCATCGTGACGCAGTCCTGGGGCGCGCCGCCCGTACGCGCGCGCCTCGGTCTGCGCAACCAGAGCTACCAGGCGTCCTCGCCTCGCGGCCAGTACCTGCTGCGGGCCTTTTGGACGTGCCTCGTGCTTTTGGTGCCGGCCGTCGTCTCGCTCATCATGCTCACGGTGCGCCTCGACCAACTGGACAAGAGAAAGAAGACGTTTTCGGAGGCGAGCGCCGAGGTTGCCGACGCCGCGGTGCTCAGCGCACGGGCCACGACGCTCCCATTTCTGGTAGGGTTGGCGCTCAACGCATTCGGCTTCGTCCTCTTTGTCGCCACGGCGCTCCGCGTGCGCCTGCACCAATGGAAGATGGGCCGCCTCGAGACCTTGGAGCTCGACGTGCGCGCCAAGCTGCGGTACGACCGCGCGCAGGAGATCGCCGGCCTCAAGGAGCGCTTCTTGGAGCCGCAGCGCACGAGCCAGGAGTTGATCGAGATCCTCCAGGTCTTTGTCTTTCGCGGCCGCGAGTGCGCCGTCTCGCACGAGGAGGTTCGCGACCTGGGCCACGCCAAGCTCGCGCTGCTCGAGGCATCCAATGAGGTTGTTGATGTTTGGACGCCCGAGGTCGCCCGCGAATTTGGCGAGCTGCTGCGCTTCTTGCTCTCCAACGCGTCTGGCTGGACCTCGCCCTCGGCATCCTTTTCAGACGGCGCGCTCGCGCAGCGGATCGACCTTTCGGACCTTGGCTATGGTGCCGCGCGAGGCTGGTTCAGCCTGGTGTTCTGCCCCGGTCGAGTCCAAGCGCGCATGATGACACACCTCGAGACGGTAAGCGCGGATGCCGGCCTTCGCACGCGAGGCTTTGCCCAGTTTCTCTCCACCAAGAAGCGCGTGGCCCAGGCCTTTAGCGCGCGTTTCGATGCCAACGAGCAGCCCAACGAGAACGACCTGCTGGGCTGCAATGATGAAGAGTGCGGCGGAGGCGCGACGGGCTTCACTCGCATTGAGGTACAGAGCGGCGATGAGGATGGACTCACACGTTCGCCGGCGTCGTCCTCAAGTTTGCATTCACCAGGATCTGAGGTCAGTGTTGATGATGCTGATGATGATAGCCAAGACGCAATGTACCACCGTGCTGGCGGCCATGAGCTTGCGTCTGTGTGAGTAGTAAAAGATGAAAAGCGTAAACTAAAATGAAGTCATGTTGGGACCGGAGAACCCAAATGCGAAGCAAATCGTATGATTTTCACGTCATGTCACGTCATGTCACGTCACGTCAAAGACGGCGCAGACGACGCGCACGTGCGCAGAGCTCGGCGAGAAGCGCCGGGAGCTCGTGATCATTGATGTAAGTGTGGTCCACGCCGGGTGGCGCCGCGTGCCAGACGAGGACCTCGTGCTGATCGTCGAGACGGGCGCGCAAGAGGGGGTCCAGCGCGTCAGGCGAGTCGGGCGAGTCGTCCCAGTCGCGCTGCACGCCAATCACGGGTGCGTCCGGGTTGGCCTGGAGTGCCGCCTCGATATTGGGAGCGGCGCCCGGCTCGAGCACGACGAGGAGGGCCTCAGGGCCCTTGCCGGCGGGGATGACGTCGAGGCCGCTATGGAGCTCGGCGGCGAGCGTCTTGGCGAGCTCGGAGCCCTTCTTGCCGACGATGGCCACTGTCGGGGCGTCCTCGTCGGCGGACCCGAGCGTGGCGGGCGAGGGCGGCGGCGCGACCGTGTTGAAGAAACCGGCGTGCGTGACGAGCGCGCGCATCATGGCCTCCTCCTCAAAGGCGCGGCGGCGCAGCGGGATCTTGGCGCCGGCCGCCAGCGCCTCGGCGGCCTCCTGCAGCACGCGGGTCGGCTCGAGGCCGAGGCGCTCGAGGGCCTCGCGCAGGCGGCGCAAGTCGCGCACGCGACGCAGCGCCTTGGCCTCGGAGGCGTTGCCGGCGGCAGAGATGAGAGCATGGAGCGCGGCGTCATCCTCGGGGCGGTCCTCGATGGCCCAGGGCTCGTCCTCGCCGGCGCGCCACGGGCTGAAGCGCGCATCCTCCTCAACGAGAAAGAAGACGTGCTGGCTGAGGGCGCCGCCGAAGCGGTCGACGGCGCACTTGAGCTCGGCCAGGCAAAGGGGGCGGAAGAGCGCGTCGGCTGTGAGCAACATGACGAAGCGGTCCGACTGCATGACGCCGCGGTAGAGCGTTTCGAGCGTGAACTCGCGCGCGCGCTCCGGGATCCAGGCCGTCATCAGCTGGCGTTCGAGCGCAAAGACCACGCTCTTGGCAGCCTCGGCGGCCTGCGCTTCCATGAACGAGACAAAGAAGTGGTAGGTGGGGAGCTCGATAAGCTCGTCGCGCACGGGCTTGGCGAACCACTCGTCGGTAGACACTGAGCGGGGCGGCGTGGGCCGCAGCGTGCGGCGAAACAGGCTGAAGCGGTGCGGCACGACGCGCCGGTGCAGGCTGAGCAGGCGCCGCGACATGCGCTTGGCGGTGCGCGGCGTGAGGGCCACGGGCTGGCGCTGCAGCGCCATGGCCTCGGCGTCCTCGGCCTCGGCGTCGTCCGCGCCGCCTTGCGGCGACATGAGCAGCGACTCTGCGGCAGCGACGCGCAGGTCGTCGAAGAAGGGGTGCCGCCGCACAATCTCCTCCAGGTCGATGCGCTCGGTCGCGTCTCCGCGCAGGCAGAGCCGCACGAGGTCGCGCGCTGCCACCACCTCCTCGGAGGTCCCGTCCAGGCCGTCGAACTCGCCCTGCTGCCGCTGCCGGATGCGGCCGAGGCGCTCGTCGTCGATGGAGAGCCAGTTCATGAGCTCCGCCTTGTCGCGACTGCGGATCAGATTGCCGTCCGACTCGTCCACCATGAAGAGGCGCGTGCCGGAGAGCAACTGGTACAGGAGCACGCCAAAGCTCCACACGTCGAGCGCGGGAGCGGCCGGCGCGGCCGGCGCGTCCGAGAAGAGCCCGCGCACCACCTCGGGCGCCGCGTAGCCCGTGCTGGTCTTCTCGCTCAGCGGCGCGCCGAACTCCACCGAGGTGTCCAGGTCGATGAGCTGCCAGAACTCATCGGCGCCCGTACCGGCGGCGGCCAGCGACTCGCGCCAGCTCTCGCGCACGCACAGGCCGCCGTGCCCGTTGTCCGCAAAGGTCGGGGCGCGCGACGCCGTCAGCCGGACCATGTTGCGCGGCTTGATGTCACCGTGGATGCGGCCGCTCGCGTGCAGGTCCTGCAGCGCCACGGCGATCTTGTACGCGATGGCGCGCACCTTGGCCAGCTCGCGGCCCGCGAAGCTCTCCGTGTTGATGGCCTGGAAGAGCGACCGCGCGCCGCGAGGCATCACCAGGCAAAGCTCGTCGTCGATGTGCTCCAGCAGCGCGATGCAGCCGTCCAGCCGCTTCTCGCGCGCGGCCAGCTCGCGCGCGTACTGCCGAGGGATGCGCATGATCTTGAGTGCCACCGGCGTGTTGGTGCGCACGTCCGTGGCGAAGTGTACGGCGCACGTCTTGGACGCGTGCACGGGCGGGCCCTCGGCGATGCTGAAGCGGCCCAGGTACGTGCCGTACGTCTTGGCCCACGCGTTCGTGTTCGTGTTCACCAGCGCCATTGTGCGGATCGACCGCCCGTGCTGGTCCTCGGCGCGCATCAGCGACAAGCCGTCCTCCAGCGGCAGCGTCCTTTCCAGCAGCTCCACGCAGAAGCTCATGGGCAGCGCGTAGTCGCGCCCGTTCGGCCGGCAGTCCAGCAGCGCGTGCAGGAGCGGCACGTTGAGCTCGTCGTCGCGCTGCAGCCAGATTTCGTAACGCTCAAACACGCTGGCACCCGGCTGCCCGTTCTTGATGAGCAAATGCGCCAGGTTCGCAAAGATGTGCGCCTTGTGCCGCGCCAGCTCGTACGCCGCCGGCGTCCAAATCGCGCCCTCTTCGCCTAGCAGGTACGCGCGCAGCAGCTCGCACCGCTCCTTGACCGTGAGCGCCTCGTGCACGAACTTGCCCTTGTTGTCCAGGACCGGGCGGGACCACAGCGAGTCCCAGTCCAGCTCGCCCGGCAGACTCGCCCAGCCGCTGTTTGAGTGGGCGCCTCGTGCGTGTCAGTCTCGGCTTCCGGAAGAGGCGTCAACACATCAAAGAAACCTACACCAGCGTCGTCAGCGTCGTGTTGCCCTCCAGGGCCAGCACCAGCGCGTTGCCGCCCTCGTCGCCCATGTAGTTGCCATGGAGGCTGCGCAGGCCAAGTTGTCAGTCGCGGCCGCGGGGCATCTCAGCGGATTCACACGAGTCCACGTACTTGAGCGTCTCGAGCGTCGTGTTGCTCTCCAGCGCGCGCGCCAGCGCGGTGCCGCCATCGGCACTAATGCCGTTGCCACGGAGACTGGTTGTTACATGATTGGTACGTGCACACGTGTCAGCTCGTCCCATCCCGTCCCGCGCTTCGTCCGGCGCGATACACCTACTCGAGCGTCGTCAGCGTCGTGTTGGACTCCAGGGCGCGGGCTAGCGCCTGTCCGCCCTTGGCACCGATGTTGTTGCTGCCCAGCCTGTGTGTGCGTGCAAGGAGGACCCGGAACCGACACGGGAATTCGAGGGGTCAGTCGTCTCGCGTGACCCCGAGACTTGCACGTCATCTTGGACCTACTTGAGTGTGGCGAGCGTCTTGTTGCTGCGCAGCATGCGAGCCAGCGCCTCGCTGCCCATGTCGCCCACGTAGTTGCCGTGGATGCTGCGCGCAGTTTTCCGATTTGAGTCAGTTTCTGGTCCAAAGGGCTGGCTCTAGAAGCAATGGAGACGTACTTGAGCGTCTCGAGCGTCACGTTGCTCTCGAGCGCCTGCGCGAGCGCCTGGCCACCCTCGCCCTCGATCTTGTTCCACGGGATGTTGAGCGTGGTCAGGGTTGAGTTGAGAACCAGAGTGCGCGCCAGCGCAAGGCCGCCCTCGACGCCGATCTTGTTCCAAGGGAGGCTGTGTCACGCCGCGAGGAAGCGTCAGCAAGGGGTCTTGACACGAACAATGTGCACAATCATTGGTGCGCACAATGCGCGGCGCGCACATGTGACGCAAGCCATGCGCTCGCGCCCAACATGGGAAACAACGTACTCCAGGGTCGTGAGGGACTCGTTAATCTCCAACGCGCGGGCCAGGGCCTTACCGCCCTCTGCGCCGATCTTGTTGCGCCCAATGCTGCACGCGCGCCGAGGTTGCTTCGTGAGTATGGAGGTCGCGGCCAGCCGTCCGTGTGGCGCGCCTGCGAACCTACTTGAGCGTCCTCAGCGACTTGTTGGTCTCCAGGGCGCGCGCGAGCGCCTCGGCACCATCTGCGCCGATGCGGTTCCACGGCAGCCTGCGAGATGGCATGCGGAGGTCAGGGACTCTACGTTTTGACGTCGAGAAGCATGATGAACGTACTCGAGCAGCGCGAGCGACGCGTTGCGCTCAAGCATGCGTGCAAAGGCCTTGGCGCCATCCGCGGCGATCTTGTTGCGCGTGAGGCTGGGTGGGATCTGGCTGTGTCAGCGACGGCTCTCTACTCTTCCTGCATTGTTGGGCTTCTTTCTGAGACGTACACGAGTGCCTTGAGCGTGGCGTTGCGCTCCAACGCGAGTGCGAGCGCCACGGCGCCCTCGTCGCCGACCTGGTTCCGGGCGAGGCTGCGTGCGGAGCGAGTGTCAGCACAAGGTGCTTCTCTTTTTTGTTTCCCAAATCGAGGCGTCAGGCGCTGACAATCGTGCGCGAAGTAACGTACTCGATGGACGTGAGCGTGGTGTTGGTCTCGAGCGCCGCTGCGAGGGCACGGCCGGCGCGAGGGCCGAGCAGATTCCCGCTCACGCTGCAGGGGTAAGATGAGAGTCAGCATTTCGACCTTGCACCTTGCGCGTCGGAGAAGAGCGACCTACTTGAGCGAGAGGAGCGTCTTGTTCCGCTCCAGGGCGGCCGCCAGGGCCTCGCCGCCAACGTCGCCGATGGCGCTGCCGCTCAGGCTGTGATGGGGCAACGATGTGAGTCCACGTCCGCGGGACGAAGGTGCACCTCCGCAGCAACGTACTCGAGCGTGCGAATGGTCCGGTTGGCCTCGAGCGCGCGCGCCATGGCCTCGGCGCCCTCGTCGCCCATCGCGTTGGAGTCAAGCCTGCAGCAAGTCCAGGTTAGTACGCGCCGAGCCGGCCGGGGTTCGTATCTCAAAAGGCCTGAGACGAAAAGACAAACCTACGTGAGCGTTGTGAGTGTCGTGTTGCACTCGAGCGCGCGGCCGAGCGCCTGGCCGCCTTCGGCGCCGATCCTGTTGCGACCCAGGCTGCACGTGTTGTGGTCCCGTCAGCGAGCCCTGCGGCGTCTTGAGGAGGCGGGCGCCCTGCACGTACTGAAGCGAGGCGATCGGGGTTCGCGACGAGGAGCTCTCCAGCACGCGGGCCAGCGCCTCGGCGCCATCGTCATTGATCCAGTTGTCCTCGAGGCTATGGCGCCAGGCAAGAGGTCATTCGTTAGCCAAACTGCCTCTCTCTCTCTCTCTCTGGCTTGCGCTCTCGGCACTCACTTGAGCGTGGCGAGGGTCTTGTTGCCCTCAAGCGCGGAGGCGAGCGCATAGGCGCCGTCATCTCCGATATTGTTGTGAGTGAGCCTGGGCGCGAAAAAGTGGGGGGACGGGCGTCAGTTGGCGCGGCATGGATGGCGTGGCGGGGCACAGGGCGAGAGCCTGCAGGCTCGACTTACACGAGCGTCTTGAGCGTCGAGTTGGCCTCCAGGGTGCGCGCCAGGGCGCGGCCGCCCTCATTACCGAGGCTGTTGCGGCTCAAGCTGGCGCGGGAACCACGGTAAGTTTTGCTTGTCGGGTGGCCTCTGCTGCGAGGATTGGCCATACGTACTCGAGCACGATGAGGGTCGTGTTGGACTCCAGTGCGCGCGCGAGCAGGTCGACGGCGTCGTCGTGCAGCTTGGTGCCGCGTAGGCTGCGCCAGGCGCGTTCGTTCGTTCGTTCGTCCGCTCGTCAGTCGGCCAGCCGCGCCGCCTCGCACCGGGGGCGATCTCACGTACTGCAGCGTCTTGAGGGTGGTGTTGCGCTCGACGGCGCGCGCGAGGATCTCGCCGCCGTGTGCGCCAATCTCGGTATCATGCAGGCTGTTTTCGCTCGCGCGAGGCCCTCTCGTCAGCCCCTGCGTCCCGGCCGCGCCGGGTCCCTTTCCCGTACGTACAAGACCGCCTCGACGCCGTCGCGCATCTCCTTGATGGCCGCCTGCACGACCTCGGGCAGCGCCGCGTCCTCGCCGTGCGCGAGTTGCTCGTGCTCCCCGTCGCTCTGCATCCCGTCCTCCTCGTGCTCGTCCCTCCTGGCCATCTCCAGGTGCCTCTAGCTCGCTCGCCGGCCTCTGCCTGACCCCGGTCTGGGCGCGGATCGCCGCCGCCGCCGCCGCCGCGAGGCTGCCTGGACGCCCGAGCCGCTCTGGCGCTGCGCGCTCGGCGCGGGCGTGGCGCGGCTGCGCGCGCGTGACCCTGGCGCCCCGGTCTGCGCGCGCGCGGCGCGGATCCGGGCCAGGTCTCGGCGCGGCGCGGCGGGCGGCGCGCCGAGCGGGACCGCGGGTGCCGCTGCCTGCCGCGTGGGACGCGCGCCGCCCGTCCCGGTGCCGACTTAGCAGAGCAGGGGCGGCGCGCGAGGCGCGGAGAGGGTCCGAGAGAGGCGCGAGCGATGATGCGCGCGGCCAAGGCAAGCCAAGGCGAGGCGAGGCAAGGCAGGAGCGGCACGTCGAGCACGTGCTCACTCGCTCGCTCGTGCTCGCTCGCTCGCTGGTGATGGCTGGCTTGTGTGCGCGTGGCTAGGCGTGGCTCGACTCGATGGCTGCGCAGAGCCCCCCCTCGGCACCGGACCTAGCCTAGTTACTCTAGCTCTAGTAGCACGAGGCCTGGTACGAGCGCATGCACGCGCGCGCGACGAGCGCGAGCAGCCAGGCGGCCAGCAATCATTGACGTGACCCTGGCCTCCCTCGGGCTGGCTCGCCACGCCCTGGAGAGGCCACGCCGCACTCGCAGGCGGATCGCTCCCAGGTCGGCCTGCACTGCAAGCGCCTGACTGCCAGTGGGGAGGACAGTGGCAGGAGGCCCCTGTGACTGTGCCTGCTCATCAGCGCCACGGCGCACGCGCGCGGCGGCCAGGCAGCGAGCCGACCAGCGAGGGGCCGCGAGGCGCCTCGACGACGCCCTGCAAAGCGCCGTGACGAGCCAGCCTGAGTCGGAGCCTGTGCGAATCAGCTCCTGCCGTGGCCACCCTCTCAGCTTTGCCAGTGCAGGTCAGCACAAGTTGGCGAAGCCCGCCTCTCGCGCGCGCAAGCGCCGTCGCGCGCGCCGCCGCCTGCACTGGCCTTGCCTTGCCAGCCCTTGCCACTGCCGCTGACAGCGCACGTGGCAAGTGGAAGTTTAACGGGGATCCCATACGCGGTCGCACACCTTTACTGGAGCCTGCAACAGCGTGCACGATAGCACGATCGAGCCCGAAAGCCTCGATCGCTCTCGATCGCTCTCGATCGCCCTCGATCGCTCTCGATCGCTCTCGATCGCCAAAGCGCTTCGTCGGGGCGCTCGCTGAGCGAGGCACGACGCGCGGGGCGCGGCCGGCGGGCATGGCAGCCAGCGGCGGCGGCGGCGGCGTCCGCGCGCGGCTGGGCGTCATCGCGGACGTGCAGGTAGGTGAGCGACAAGGCCACAGAGCGAGAACTCCAACTCACGCCACGCCTGTCTGCGCACGCGCTCGTGCTCGCGCAGTACGCGGACGCGGACGACGGCACGGACTTTTCTGGGACAGTGCAGCGGCGGTACCGCAATGCGCGCGGCGTGCTAAAAGAGGCCGCCAGAGCCTGGCACGAGCAGGGCGTGCACACGGTGGTCCAGCTGGGCGACCTCGTGGACGCCAAGAACACGCAAGCGGAAAACCGTGAGGAGGCCGTGCGGCTTCTAATGGGCGACCTGGCGGGCTTCAAGCGCGTGCACCACATCGTGGGCAACCATGATTTGTACAACTTTTGCAAGGCGGACTTGGCGGCGCTCTTGGACACTCCTGCGACGTACTACAGCTTCGCGCCGTGCGAGGGCTGGCGCTGTGTGGTGCTGGACTCGTACGAGCAGACGGCGATCGGGCCGGACGCCACGGAGGAGGCCAGGGCGCTCCTGAGCGCCAACAACCCGAACGAGTGGTGGGTGCGCGGGCGCGACTTCACCACGGGCCTGGAGGGGCACATGCTGCGCTGGGTTCCGTACAATGGCGGCCTGGCGCAGGCGCAGCTGGACTGGCTGGTCGCCGAGCTCGACGCCGCCACCGAGGCGGCCGAGCGCGTGCTGGTTTTCGCGCACACGCCGCTCTTGCCGCAGGCGCAACAGCTTGCCGGCCGCTTCACGTGTGTGCCATGGAACTACGAGGCCGTGCTTGCGGTCCTGGAGTCCAGTGACGCCGACGTCCAAGGCGTCTTTGGCGGCCACGACCACGCCGGCGGCTTTGCGTATCAGCGTAGCTCGCGCGACGGTCGTGACCGCCTTGTCCCGCATTACATTATGCGCGGCGCCGTCGAGGCCTCCGAGCCGACCTGCCACGCCACCCTACTGCTCACCGACGACGGCCTTCGTCTGGAGAACGCGCATGGGCTCGTGCTCGATCCCTCGGACGCCCAGCCCTGACAATGAATCTGAGTCCGAGTCGTGACCACCCGCTTCGTTTTGGCGGCGCGCGTCGCGCGTTTCCATGCCAGTTCTTCGTCGGTAGGTCCTCGCGGCGCAGGCTGCTTGCTAGCTAGCCAGCTAGAGGCAAGTAACTCCAGCAGCACGTGCGAGGAGCGGGCGGCCCTCGCGCCGCTGGTAACCTTGTATGTAAGTTGGTGATGTGATGTGAGTGGCAAACTTGGAGTTGACGACAGAGGCAGGACAAGCAGGCAGGCGCGCGGCGCGACTCGGAGGCAGACAAGCTTCGCGAGCGGTGAGCGGCGTGCGGCGCGGCGGAGTCGCGCGGCGGCGGGCGGCAGCGGGAGGCCGGCAGACTAGCGCAGTCAGCCAGCCAGCTAGCCAGCCAGCCAAGCAACCAGGCAGCCAGGGCGGGCGGCGCGGCAGCAGAATGGCCAAGAAGGAGGGCGGCCCCGGCGCCAAGGCCAAGGCGCAAAAGGCGGAGGCGCAGCGCGCCAAGGAGGAGGCGGCCGCGGAGAAGAAGGAGAAGCGCGTGGAGGCCGACTGGTCCCGCGGCGCCAACTCCAAGGCCGAGGAGCGGCAACGCGCGCAGGAGGAGAAGGAGCGCGCCAAGGCGGCCGCCAAGGCCGCCAAGTTGGCGGCCGAGGCGGAGGATGCCGTCGGCCTCGCGCAGATGCGCGCGCCGGCCGGCAAGGCGCGCAAGGCCGCCAACGCGAAAAAGGGCAAGAACAAGAACGACACCAGCCTGCTGGACGCCTTTCTGGCCGACGAGAGCAAGGACGCCAAGGCCAAGGCGGCGCGCAAGGCGGCGCAGGCCGCCGGCTCGGCCAAGCCCGCGCCCGCCAACGTTGAGCCGCAGATGCCGCTCCTCCCCAACATGAACCGCATGCGTGCCGAGGAGGCGCGCGAGGGCCACATCAACGCCTCCGGCATCGACGCCGCGCTCGCCGCCTTTGAGGCCGCCAGCCTCGACACGGGCGCCGGGGCGGCTGGCGGCAAGGGCCCCAACCGCAAGGCACTCTACGCTGCCTTTGAAGAGCGCGAGCTTGAGCGCCTCAAGTCTGAGAACCCGGGCCTCAAGCGCAGTCAGCTCAAGGATCGCGTCTGGAAGCTCTGGCAAAAGTCCCCGGAGAACCCGGCCAACCAGGTGGACGCGGCTGCTGCTGGCGCTGGTTCCACTGCGCAGGAGCAGGACTGACACACATGACTGTGCACAGTGTGCAGTATGGCGCTTGCAGGAGCAGGTCTGACACACATGACTGGGCAGTACGGCGCTTGACACACATCCTGACATGCATGCCGCGAACGCCCTAGGCTGCCGCGGGCGCAGACCGCCGATGATGGCGGGAAAGAGATCGCGGACGCGAGCGACGCAAGAAGAAGAAATGGTTGACGATTGTTCGATTCTCGTTGCGCTCGCTCACTCTGACATGATGTACATACCCCCAAGACCGATACGTGCGCCGCATTACGCGCGTGAATTTCACATCAGGGAAAAACTTTGCTTACAGCTGGTCGCATTCGTGTCGACTCGCATTCTCACTTGCGCAGGTCCTCCTCGGCCGGCTGCGGCGCGACATGCGCATCAGACTTGTCGCCGACCTGCGGCGGCTGAGAGCGAGAGCGGGCCTCCTCAAGAACGCGGTTGAAGCCGTCCGTGGCATACTGCGAGACGCGCTCCGAAACCTGGTGGCGGCGATCAAAGTCCATGACGGCAGCGCCAGCGGATACGACGGCGCGCTCGGCCTTGCCGGTGAGGTCGTGCGTCTCGTTGAGCTCCTTGGTCTGGGTCCAGAGCTGCGAGGCGGAGTCCTTGGCGCGCTCCGAGACGTTGTGCTTGGTTTCCCAGGAGCGCGCCGACCGGATGAAGCGGGCGCCCAGGAGGCCCAGCTCGCGGGCGCGCGCGCCGTTCTCCGTGTCCCGCGTCACGTGGTGGTTGGCGGTGAAGAAGCCGGCGGCGCCGCCCAGCAGCGGCACGCCGAGAAAGGCGCCGAGACCCACGCCAATGCCGGTGCCCAGGAGCTGAGCACCGCTCTTGATGTCGCCATCGCTGAAGTTGTCGGCCTCGCTGTCGTCGCGGCGCGGCGGCGGCCGCGGCGCCTGCTGTGGCTGCTGTTGCTGCTGCGCCTGCTTCTGCATCTGCTCCTGCGCCTGTTGGTGCATGTGCTGGAGCGCGCCGCCGCGCGCGGCGTACTCGTCGGCCTGCATCATGAGCGCAGCGCGCTCGTTGCCGTCGCGCGTGACGCCAGCCAGGTTGCGCAGCGCCTCGGCGGCCTCCTCGTAGCGGTCGCGCGCCACCTCCTTGAGCCCGCAGCGCTCCGCGTTCTGCGCCTGCTCGGCCACCTCGGACGCCTCGGCTGCCGACAGCGGCAGGTTGCCGCGCTCCATCTCCCTGAACTGCGCCTCCACCGCCTGCTCGCCGCGCAGCGGCTGCTGCTGCCGCCCGCCCACGCTCGAGAACATGAGCTCGCGCGGCAGGTCTTGCACCACCCTGTTCGTCACGGCCTGCGCGTACGCCGGCGGCGGCCCCTGCTGCGTCTGCTGCGTCTGCTGCGCCTGCTGCGCCTGCGCTTGCGGCTCTGCCTCCGGCCCGCCGCCCATCCTGCCCGCCGCGCGCCGACGCGTTGCTGCTCTGCCGCGCCGCGCCGCGCGGAGGGTTCCGCGCGCGCCGGCCGCCTGTCCTGCCGGCTCGCCTCGCCTCGGTCTCGGGCCGGCCGCCGCCCCGACTGGCCGCTGCCGGACTCGACTTGCGCCGCGCCGAGCCCGACTTGCGCCGCGCCGGGCCCCACTTGCGCCGGCCACTGGCACCCATTGGCAGCGCGGCCGCGGCGCCGGTGCCGGCTCGGACTTGGAGAGCCGAGGCCGGGGACTCGGCGCTCGCTCCGGCGCCGGCCGGCGCGCGCGGGACGACTCGGACGCGCGAGTCGCCGCCGGCCAGCACTGACACTGACAGTGATGATGAGCGCTGGCTCGGCACGAGCCGTCACCGGAGCGCTGGCAGTGTCAGACGCCAGCTGTGCAAACGCGACACGTGCCGCCTGGCGGTGCCGGGGTTCTTCGCGGCCGCGGTCAGTGCCAGGGCATGGTTCAAGTTCGCGTTTGCGAGCTGGGTTCCGCGACCATCGCGCCGATGGCCATGAGCTTACAATCAAAATGCAACAACTACACTACATCATCAGTCTGGCTGCGTGCGCACGCATGACGCGCAGGCCGACAGCCAGACGGGTGGAAAGTACCGGGGTTGTCTCGTGGCGTCTTGTTTGTTCGTCTGACTGACCGTCTGACTGTCTGTCTGTCTGTCTGTCTGTCTTGGAACGTCCTCCCTACGAGAGGATGCCAAAGAGGATGCAGCCGCGTGCAGCCTGCCAGTGCTAGCTATCCTGTGACTCCAGATCACCACTGCGAAGCACCGAGAATGGGGAGACCCTTGCGAGGGCAAAAGGAGTGCCCGACGGAGTCGGTCTGGAAGACGCCGCACTGCGGCACCATCATGTCGCTGGACGACTTCTCGCCGTAGTAGTCGAGGGCGACGGTGTAGTCGTAGCACGGGCCGCTGCAAAAAAAGGGCGTGACGCCGTAGGTGGCCTTTTGCGGGAGGCGCACCGTGTACTGGTAGAGCAAGGTCTTGTTGAGCAGAGCCCAGAGCTCGGTCTGCAGGTCGCTGTCATCCAGCGGCGTGGTCTCGCGGTAGTCCGCCGAGACGTTGAAAACGCACGGCTTGAACTGGAAGCTGCCGTCCAAGACGCTCTCAGAGTCGCGCGGGTCGAACTTTTGCAGGCATCCGAGGTCGGCGTCGTCCGGGTCGGCGAAGTCGTTGTCGCGGTCGATCCAGCCAAAGTGGTCCTCGTCCTTGCAGGGGATATCGCTGAGGATACCCATGGAGCAGGGCTGCGCGATGATGAGCTTCATATCGCCCTTGAGGATGACCTCGCGGCTGAGCACAAGGTACGGGTGCACGCCGTCCGAGGCAAACTTGGTGGGCTGCATGAGCGCGGGCCAGAGGTCCTTGCTGTCGACGCCCGGGTAACTGAGCGGGCCGTAGGCGTTCACCTGCTTGCTCGCGTCCTTGGGGTCCGTCACGTTGGGGAACTGCGGGTCCGGCACGTCGGCAGCGGTAATGTTGTACTTGGGGGACCGCGGCGGGTCGTCGTCGCCCGAGACGCCCGCCAGGTTGCAGAACGTGCGGTACCAATCCGAGATGTGCACCACCTTGTTGTTGGAGGTGCCGCGCAGAGCCTCCGGGATGATGCCGCCCGCCACGAATCCCGGCGTGCGCATGCCGCCCTCAAACGAGGTGCCCTTTTCGCCACGCAGCGGGTAGTTGTTGCCAGGCGACTTGCTGCTGGTGGCGCCGTTGTCACTGATGAAAACCACCAACGTGTTGCTCCACGTGTCCTCGTCGTCCTGAAAGAGCTCCACCACGCGCTGGATCTCCACGTCCGCGGCGTACATGTTCCACTGCATCACGTCAAAGTTCTCAACGTTGGCGGCCTGGTACGAGTTGTAATACTTGGTGCTCCCGTACGAGTTCGCATACCGCGAGTTTGACGGGATGGCCTTGAGCGGCGTGTGAGGCGCCTGCATGGAAGAGAACAGAAAGATGGGCCGCGGGGAGCTCTTGCCGAGCTCCGTCTGGATCTTGCCCACCATGTCGTTACCCCAGTACGTGGCGCTGTACGTGGTCGAGGAGTCCAGCTCCAGGTCCTTCCAGCGCCCGCCCGACCCGTAGTACGTCTGGCTGCCGCCCAAGAAGCCCTCGTGCACGTCGAAGCCCCTGTGCCGCGGCAGCATGCGAATCGACCGCGAGCCGATGTGGCCCTTGCCGTAGAACATGCTGTAGTAGCCGGCGTCCGAGAGCTTCTCCGAGATCCACGTCATGCGCATGTCCATGTCGTCGTCCTCGAAGTCCGTCAGCTCGTCGCCGCCGGCGTGCACGGTCCAGCGGCCCGTCAGGAAGGACCGCCGCGACGGCGAGCAGTGCCATGACGCATAGTGCCTTGTGAGGATGATGCCCTCCTCCTGGGCGAGCTGCGTCACGAAGGGCGTCGACTCCTGCGTCTCCTCGCGCGCTTGCGGGCCGAAGCCAACGTCGCCCATGCCCAGGTCGTCCATGAGGAAG
This sequence comes from Thraustochytrium sp. TN22, assembly GCA_013306675.1. Taxonomy (NCBI): domain Eukaryota; class Bigyra; order Thraustochytrida; family Thraustochytriidae; genus Thraustochytrium; species Thraustochytrium sp. TN22. The sequence continues at coordinate 55,566 of JABLUY010000184.1, read as the reverse complement.
ACCAGGATGTGCGGCTTGCTACCCACCGCGGCCTGCGCCTCCCCGTCGCTCACCGAGGCCTCCTCCCCTTCCAGGGCGTCCGGTGCTGTCACAGGCGCATGCGTGCGCCGCCATTCGTAGTCATCCGAGCTTGACGCCCGCGTGCTAATGCCGATGGACCGCGTCAGCGTTGACGTCTCCGTCGACGACGTCTCGTCCAGCTCGTCCGCCAACGCGGCCTGCCGCAGCAGGATGGCCTTTTGGATGTCCTGCGTCAGGGGCGACACGGCCTCGCACATGCGCGGCCCGCTGCCGGCCAGGAGCGCGAGCACGCACACGGCCACCGCGCCTACCAGCGCCGTTGCGCCGCCTCGCTGCCGCCGCATCGTCGGTCCGCACCGCCGCCGCCGCTGCTGCACACGAGCAGTCTCCCCCATCGCCTCGCTTCTCGCCTTGCCTCGCCTCGCCTCGCCTCGCCTCGCCTCGCCTCGCCTCGCCTCGCCTCGCCTCGCCTGGCCTCGCTCGCCCACCCGCCTCGGGCGCCCTGGCGCCCCTCGCCCTTTTCACGTTCTGCGCTCGCAGGCGGCAGAGCGTGGCGCCTCACGCCACCGCCCGTCACGCCGCTGCTGACCGCCGCGCTCACGCTCACGGGCTTGGCACCCACGCCGCCACTGCAAGCACGCTCAGCAGGCCGGCTAGGCGCTTGGACTCGACTCCGGCTCGCCCGGCTGAACCGTGAGCGACGACCGGCTGGCCGCCTGGCTTCTCGCACGGCGCCGCTCAACAACGCTCGGCTCTCGCCCGCTCCCGCTCGCTCCAAGACCCTCGCCCTCCCTGCCCTGCCCTGCGCCGGCGTCGCGCCGCGCCGCCCCGCTCGCGAGCTCGCAGTCTGCAGCGAGCCGAGGCGAGCCGCGCGGGCGGAAGCCGAAGCGAGCGAGGAGCGGGCGAGCAACCAGGCAAAAGGCACGCAAGGAGGTAAAGCGTCGTGGAAGCACAGACAAAGGGGCCAGTTTGACCCCCTCGTCCAGGCGGGGGTCATGCGGGATGCTGGCCAGGCCAACACCAGGACCCCTTCGCGCCCCTGCGCGCCCCTGCCGATGTCCCCACGCTTCGCACGGGCGCAAGAGGAAGCTCGCGCAGTGCCTTTCAGCTGCGCTCCGTGCGGAGTCGGCCAGCCAGGTGGCTGGCTGCCGTTGCGAGGCGCCAGGGCTGCCAGGCGATGGAGGCGCTCATCAACTCACAGTCAGCGTCATCTTCACGTTACTTGCATTTATATGTCCTCGCCGACACTCAAGGATATCACCAAGGAAAGAGCCTTGGCTGATCACCTGAAACCTGCGCGAATGGTTGAAGGGTACAATAGCTGTTTGCCATGCGGCTGGTCCGGGTTCGAGTCCCGGTTCGCGCTTCTTTTTTTTTTGTCCACCACATCCTCTTTGTCCACTTTTTGCGTCTCTTTTTTTTCTGATTGATCATCACTTGATTTGGGCAAGTTGCGGCGGGCTGTGAGAGTCCATTCTCGGCGCAGGTGTTAAAAAATTCTTCAAGTTTGAGCTTTCAATGTTAAGTTACAGGAGAAGTCATCGTACGTTCGTTTTTTTTTTGTCTTACTCGTCCAAGGACAGGGCAGACCTTTTCGACTCGTGTGGCACGTAAGGGCTTTCGACTCGTGTCACTCGACAGGTGACCCGGCATTGCATACGCAACCGCATACGAGCGCAAAGCAAATACTCATGGCGCGCTGTACTGACTAGAGATGCCGCTATCGACGAAGAGTGTCTGGCCCGTGACGTGAGCAGCTAGGTCGCTGGCGAGAAAGGTGGCGACCGAGCCAACATCCTCGGCCGCATATAGATTGGGCAGGACGGCGCGCTCACGAGCGGTGCTGGCAAGGTCGTGAAAATGAGGCAGGCCTCGCGCTGCGAGCGTGTTGACTGGGCCTGCGCTGATGCAATTGACACGAATGTTGGATTCGCGGCCGAGGTCGGCCGCCAGGTAGCGTGAGATGCTCTCGAGCGCGCCCTTGGCCGGCCCCATGAGGCCGTAGCCTGGCACGGCCCGGTTCGCGCCGTCAAAGGTGAGCGACATGAGACTTGACGCAGACTCGTGCTCAGGACGCGCCATGAGGGGTTCCAGCGCACGGGCGAGCGCGACGAGGCTAAAGGCGCTGGTCTCCATCGTGCGTAAAAAGTCGGCGCGCGCCACGTCGACAACGCGGCCGTGGAGCGCCTCGCGCGGCGCGAAGGCGACGGCGTGGCAGGCCATGTCGAGGCGGCCGTCGTGGCGCTCGTGCAGCCAGGTGCTGCAGGCCGCAAGGCTGTCGTCGCTGTCGACGTTGCACTCGACGATGTCGATGCGCTGCTCGGCGGCGGCCAGCTGCTGCAGCTTGGCCGCGAAGCGCTCGCTCTCCACGGCCACGGTCACCTCGGCGCCATGGTGCGCCCAGGCGCGCGCGACGGCCCAGCCCAGCGACTTGGCGTTGGACGCGCCCACCACGAGGCCGCGGCGGCCCTGCAGCAGCAGCGCCATGGCGGCCTCTGCGGCGCCCGGGCGAGCGCCGCCACGAGCGAAGATTTGTCTTGTCTCGTCTCGTCTCGTCTCGTCTCGTCTCGTCTCGACGAGGCCAAGGCGAGACGCCGCGGCGTGTGCAACCCGTTTTCAGGCTTTGCATTTTTGGCTGGCGGTTTCGAGGGCCGGGTCGCGGGGCGGCGGCCAGCGGCGGCGGCGGCGCGCGCGCGCGGCTCTTGGTGGCAGGCAGGCAGCAGGCAGGCAGGCAGGCAGGCAAGCAGGCAAGCAGGCTGCCAATCAAGGCTTGGCACCGGCCGCAAACCCGACAGCAGGCAGCCTCTCGAGCTCGCGCTCGAGCTCGGTGAGCTCGCGAGCAGGGCCAGCTTGCAGCGCGTGCAGCAAGAGCTAGAGCAAGAACAAGAGCAGCGACTGCGCAAGCGCGCTCGGAGGAGGAGAAGAGAGAATGAGGCGCGCGACGGCCACCGAGGACCGCGAGCGCACGCCGCAGGTGCGCTTCAAGACGCCGGCCGCGACGCAGCACGACAGGCGCGATGAGGAGGTCAAGCGAGAGGAGGGTGAGTGCCTGACGCACGGCCGCGGCAACGTCGGCAAGTCGTTGCTCTCGGTGCGGCGCGACCAATTCTGGCAGGACAGCATGCAGGAGCTCTCGCCGGACTCGCGCGAGCTTTTTGATGATCTTGAGGAGGCCGTGCTCGAGAACCGCCATGCCGGCGGTGCTCCTGGCTTGGCGGCAGGCGCCGCCCCGGCGTCCGCGGCGCGTCCGCCCGCTGTTCCTCTCTTTTGCCTCTCTACGCCGCAACTGCAGACGCCCGCCGCCGGCGCTGGTGCTACCGGCGCCTCCGGCGTTGGCGCCGTGGACCTTACCGCCAGTCCGGCGGACCTATTGTGGACGACGCAGGACCGACCGCGCGCGCCGCGTGCCACAGGCGCCGGTGCGCACTCCGCGTCTATGCGCCTCTCCTTTTCGGGCGTCATGTCTCCGGCCGTACCCCTTGGCCTGCGCGAGCACGCTGACGCTGACGCTGACGCTGACGCGGACACGGACGTCGTCCTGGTCGATGAGGATGAGGATGAGGACGAGGACGAGGACGATGAGATCGAGGAGGTCGGCACCGACGCCGATGAGGTCACCTTTCTGCGCGAGGAGCCCAGTCCCCGCCAGCAGCAGCAGCAGCAGCAGCAGCAGCAGCAGCAGCAGCAGCAGCAGCAGCAGCACAAGGAGGAGGAGACCAAGACAGAGCAAGAGCTGCTGGAGGAGTCCGAGCGCTTGGCGCGCCAGCTCATGGCCGAGGAAGAGAGCCAATTCCTTGAGCGCCTCCAGCAGGCACAGCTCGAGGCGATGCAAGGCATGCGCATGACATCCCGCAGCAGACGCAACAGCGACGTTGGCACGGTCGCCAGTGAGGCCGGCCACGCCAGTGTCGGCGCGAACGACGGTGCCGAGGCCGGCGCTGAGGCCGACGAGGAGACTGACCCAGACGTGGCGCTTGCGCTGCGACTCATGCAGGAAGAGGCCGAGCAGGCGCGGCGCGCGGCCGAGGGCGGCGCCGAGGCCGACGAGGACGAAGACTTCGATCCGGACGAGATGTCCTATGACCAGCTCGTCGAGCTCGGCGAGCGCATCGGCAACGTCAAACAGGAGCGCTGGCGCGTCGACGGGCGCGCCCTGGTCGAGGCGCTCCCGGTCGCGTGCTTCAGTGCCTCGGGCGTGCAGCCCGCCGCGCTCCAGGGCGTCGACACCTCCAAGTGCCTCGTGTGCCAGTACGCATACGACGACGGCGACGAGCTCAAGATCATGCCGTGCAAGCACGCCTTCCACAAGGACTGCATCGACCCGTGGCTCGCCGACCACGACACCTGCGTGGCCTGCAAGCAGTCCCTGCGCGACACCGCCGCCCCATGACCTTTGCGTGGCGTCCGTCACAGAGAAACAGAGAAAGAGAGGAGAACCCCAAAACGAAGCGAGCAAGCTCTTTGTATTCTTTTCCACGGCGTCCTCCTTGCCCGCGTCCTTGCTGCGGCCGCGTCCTCCTGCTCCTCGGCCTCCGAGTCCGCGGCGCTGGGCTTGACTGTCTGTGAGTTCACGTTGGACTCCGGAAAGCAGCAGTCCAGCTTTGCGTTGGCGTTTGCGTTGGCGGCGCCGGCGCTGCAGCGGAGCGGCCGCGAGCTCGCGCGCGCGCGGCGGAGGCAGGATGGAGGCGGTGCGCGGCGCTCTGCCGCAGGCGGCGCGCGGCGCGCTGGCCGGCGCGGAGGCCGCCGTGGCGCAGGCGCTCGGCGTCTCGGGCGATGTGGCGCTCGCGCTCGTGCTGGCCTTGACGCTGGCGGCGCTGCTGCTCGCCACGTGGGCGGCCGGCGCGCTCGCGCAGGGCGGCGCCGCGGGCGCCGGCGGCGCCGGCGGCCGCCGCAAGAAGGGCGACGCCGTGCTGCTGCTCGGACACACGGGCTCCGGCAAGACCACGCTCTTTTACAGGCTGTACGTGGCGCGCGCGGCCCTGGGAACCTCCACCGTGGAGGACGGAGACGAGGACGAGGACAGCGAGGGCGAGCTGACTAACCCGCACGCGCGCGTGCACGCATGCTCACACGCAGACTGGCGGACACCTGTCCGGAGTGCGTCACGTCCATGGAGATGCAGGACAAGACCTTCGCGCTGCAGGGCGCCGACGACGAGACGCCGCGGCGCGTGATCGACTTCCCGGGCCACGGCCGCCTGCGCACACAGCTGCCCGAGGTTGTGCCGCAGGCTAGCTGCATTGTCTTTGTGGTGGACACTGATTCGCCCTCAGCCAAGGAGCTTCGCGAGGTGGCCAGCTTTTTGTACGACGTCTTCGTGGAGTGCATCCGCGCCGATTGCGAGCCGCGCATGCTCGTCGCCTGCAACAAGAGCGAGGTGGCCGGCGCGCTTGCGCCGGAGAAGCTGCGCAAGACCCTCGAGAAGGAGCTTGACGCGCTCAAGGCCTCGCGCCACTCTCTCGACACCGAGGGCGACGACGAGATGGAGATCGCGCTCGGCACCGAGGGCGTCCCCTTTAGCTTCGACAGCGACGCTGGCTGCGACGTTGACTTCGCCCCTATTTCTGTGCAAGAGGGCGGCGACAAGCTCGCACCTGTCCTCGACTTTATCGCAGACGCCTTTGCCTCTTCAAACTGAACATGGACGACGATTACGATGATAGTGATGATGGTACACATGCGTGGCGTTTCGTTTCGCAGGGAACGCGAACTCGCGAGCTCTCACGAGCTCTCACGAGAGCGCGAGCACAACCGCATCTTCTCTTTCAGCCAAAGTATACCGTGGCTGGCTTGTGTGCTCGGTGCTGCATGCGAGCCTTGAGAGTGGCAGGAGAGCGCGAGCACGACCGCATCTTCTCTTTCAGCCAAAGTATATCTGTGTGCTCGCTGCTGCATGCGAGACGTGAGCGTGGCAAGAGAGCGCGAGCACAACCGCATCTTCTCTTTTAGCCAAAGTATACAGTGGCTGGCTTGTGTGCTCGCTGCTGCATGCGAGACGTGAGAGTGGCAAGAGAGCGCGAGCACAACCGCATCTTCTCTTTTAGCCAAAGTATACAGTGGCTGGCTTGTGTGCTCGCTGCTGCATGCGAGACTTGAGAGTGGCAAGGTCACTCTCGCGCTTGGCGCTGATTTGCATCTCGCCCTTTGTTGGCGTCTCGCGCAACTCGCGCATCGCATCGGCATGCATCGACTTGCGTATCGCAGGCTTGCACACGGCGCTCGTCGTGCTCTCGCATGTGATATTTTCGCACACCGCACTAGCCGCCGTCGTAGGCTCGCGCTCCAGCTCGTCGATGAACTCGTAGCGGCCCAAATGCGCAAGTCGCTCCGCCAGCCATTGAACCTCGACACCGAAAAAGGCGCCGGCTTCGCGGTATGCGTGAAAGAGCCGCACGTACCGCGCGATCGGGTCAAAGGCCGGCGGACCCTGCACCAGACTGAGCTTGCGCAGGCAGATCGGGCACAGCTCGAACGGGTATGGCGAGGGCGCCGGCCCGGGCGCGTTCATCGCGCAGCGAAAGTAGCTGCACGGCGCTGGCGACGCCCAGAGTTGCATCGTAGCCCGGCAAATTGCCTGCACATGCGCGCGAGGAGAAGTGTCCGCCAGCCCGCCCAAGTCGAGCAGCGCGACGCGGCGGTCTGCACCCTGGACCAAGGCCGCGCCAGCATCCGTGGCGCCATCCAGGGCCACGGCCAGCAGTCTCGAGGCATGCGCGGGCACGGCACGCTCGAGGCCCAGGAGCAGCTGCTTGGCGCTGAGCCGCCCGCTACGCGGGTCCCGGAAGAGCCGCAGGCGCTGCGCGTCCGCGAAGGCCGGCAGGCGCTCCACCTGCGCCTGCGCGAGCGGTGTCAGAAAGGCCGCGGCCACGGCAGTCAGCCTCTGCAGCTCCGCATTGTCCTTGCCGCTGCCGCCCAGTGGCACCACGACGACCCGGTCCGCGAAAGAGACGCCGAGGTCTTCGAGGCGCGCGGCGTACACCGGCACGGACTCATGCGCGGCGCCCTGGTCTCGCAGCGGCTCGAAGAAGCCCTCCACCTCGAGCGCCTTGCGCAGCGCCTCGCTGCGCGGGCGCGGGCCGAGCGCTTGCGCCACGTCGCGCTGCGCCATGCTCTTCCCCGTCCGTGTGGCCTCGGCTCTGAGCAGGCTCAGGCGGCGTTTTGAGGTCTCGATTGCGCTGCAGCCGTTGCCACCGAGGGACTCGGACCAGGACAGCGAGATCCTGTCCCCTACACCTCCCATGAACGATGGGATGATCATTGGTGGGTGGCAAGTGACAAGTGCCGATGGCTGGATCGGCGAGCAGCAACGTGAAGCAGGGACAAGAACACATTGATGATCAGATATCTCCCGCCTGCCGTCGTTCGAAGGGTAGGAGGCTCGCAAGCGCCCGTGGCCGGTGTGCCTGGCCCCACGCAAACTCTCCCTCACTCACACTGTGTCAGCCGCGTGTCAGTCGCTGTCGAGAAGGAGGTCATAGTGGTTGCCGGCCTCGGAGAACTGGCCGCGGCGCCAGAGGAGCTTGATCGGATTCGATTGTGCGTTGCCGTAGGTGAGAAGGTGCTCGTAGCCGGAGCCCTTGGGCTGAAAGACGGCGATGTTGATGTCGTGCTTGCGCGACAGGAGCCAAAACTCCGTCTCGCCAGCGTACTCGTTGCGCGACATGGCCGCCACGTACTCGTCAAAAGTCGGGTACTTGGTGTCCTTCATGAGGACGATCTGCTCCACGGTGAGGCCCGTGCCGGTCATCTCCTCCTCCGCGCAGCGCAGCAGCTCTCGCGCCGCGTCGCGTCGCAGCGCGAGCGCCAGGGCGGTCTCGCGGTCCGCCGACAGGCCTCCGTCGTGCTGGCCCTGCACAATGGCGCGGAAGGCGCAGTTGCCGTCGCCGGGAATGGACTTGACGCGGTAAAGTTGGCCCTCCAGGCAGCCCTCGTTGCGCACGATGTTGTACATGCGCGCGCCCTCGTTGCGGCGGTCCGCCATGGCGGCCTCGTACGAGGGCGGCGCGCCGGACGGCGGCGCAGAGGGCGTGTCCTCGTCCTCCTCGTGGAAGTCGCCATAGAAGCGCACCTCGGTCTTCTTGCCGTCCAGCCGGAGCGCGTCCAGCGCCATCATGGCCTGCTTGGCCGTCAGCTCGGACCGTCTGGACCCGGCCCCCGAGGCGCCGCGCGCCGGCGCGGCGCTCCTTCCGCCCGTCTGGCCCGACGCGGCTTCCATCGCGCGTTGTCTGCGCGCCTCCTCGGCGGGCCTGTGCTTTTCGATGATCTGCACGCGGATGCCGTCCATGCACCGGTTCATCTGGCTCTGCAGGTGGTCCAGCGTGTCCTGCACTTCCGCCGCCTGCTTGACGAAGCGCGTGTTCTTGTTGAGCTTGGCTCTGAGCACAATCTCCACGTAGAGGTGCAGACAGTAGAACGCGTTGTCCCATTGATTCGCCGCCGCGGCGTCCAGGAACGCGTTGTAGATCGTCATGGCCTCCACGAAGTTTGCCGCGGCATCTCTCTTGAACTTGGCCGCGCGCGCGCGCGCGATGATCTCGCGCTTCTGCTCCTCCCACTCCTCATTCACCGTGCGCGCGAACGACGGGTCCGCCATGAGCTCATCGTGCGACAGCCGCGCCGCCATGGCCGCCATGCCGCCGCCGCCGCCCCGCGCCGCGCCGCGCCGCGCTGCCGTCTCGGCTCTGAGCCGCTGCCGGCGTCGCTCGACGAAGATCATCCGAGTCGCGGCGGCCGGGATCTCCCGCTCGCCGGGACGGCCAGCGCCTGTCGCGCGCGCCGAGGGAGCGCGGGCCCGGGGCGAGCGAAGGGCTGGGCTAGCTAGCGGCTAGCGCAAGGCGCAAGGCGCTCTCTAGCTAGCGTGGCGTGAGAGTGCCTCGAGAAACAGCGTGTTTCGTAGTTTACGTTCGGGCATACGTACGCCACGCGCTACCCAACCCCCACCCCCGGCCAAGCAAGCAGCACCGGCGCGCGCGCTGGAGCAAATGCACGCCGCGACCACGGTCGGTTTCCCGGAGCGCAAGGGCGGTCCAGAGCATCCGCAAGGGGCCTTGCGTTGACCCTAGTGTCCTGGAGAAAGAAAGGCTGATGCTGATGCTGAGGAGGGTCGAGGAGGTGCAGCGCTCTGCAGTGGACTCCTTCTTCTTCACTGTCAAGCAAGAGGGCACGATCGGCGCTGCGTGCTGTTTGGGCCGGGCAGCAGCTCGATATATAGTCTCCTTCGACTTCTTGTTCATTGTCTTCTTCGTGGTCAAGCTACTGGAGCGGAAAACAGTTCAACAGAAGCGAAGCAGAGGCGAAGGCAGGGCAGAGCAGGGCATCCGGTCGGGGCGGCTGTCTGCCAGCGCGAAGTGCAGCGCAGTGCGGTGCTGTGCGGTACGGTGCAGAGCGTGCATGCGCGCGTGCGTGCGTGCGTGCGTATAGTTTGTGTGGTGATCAGAGACGTGGCAAGCAGAGTGAACTTGCTTGCTCTGCACAGCGCATGGTGCGCCGCGCCTGCTCAGCCGAAAAGGGCGAGGTTGGCGACGGCAAAGGACTCGAGGAAGCTGCGGAAGATGCGGAGATCCTCGCTCTGCTGCTCCTCGGGCGCGTCGAGCGCAAAGCCGGCGGCCTGCAGCGACTTGGCGCTGCTGCTGGCGGCGTCGACGCTGACGGGCGCGTTCAGCGTGATGAGCACGTCGGTGGAGTATTTGGGCAGGCGCAGGTTGCAGAGGAAGACGCGGATCTTGTTCTTGGCGGCCTCGCGGAACTTGGCGACCATCTGCGTGCCGATGACGACGCTGGCCGTGGCGTCCGGGTCGTCCACGCCCGCGAGGCAGGGCATGGTGCTCACGGGCAGGCCGGTCTCGATGTGTTCCACGACCGTCTGCTCGGAGCCGTTGGCGCCCGCGAGGTCCTCGAAGAAGTACTTGCCGGCGGTATCGTTGCTCTCGGTCGTCGTCAGCTCCAGCAGCTCCACGATGATGGAGCGGTCCGTGTTCTGGTCCGAGAGCACCTCCTGGTGGTCTGGAACTGCGCGCACTGTACTGACGTCCACGAAGGCGACGGGCGCCAGGGCGGTGATGGCGCCGCCAAACAGCTCGCGCTTCGCCAGGTTTAGAGCCGCGACCTGGGTCTCTTCCTCCTGCTGCTGGTCGTTGGTGGCGGTCGTGGTGGTGGTGGCCGCGGCCGCCGGCTGCGCCGCCGCGGGCTTGGCACTCGCACTAGCGGCGGTCTCTGCCGGCGCGGCGGCGGCGGCAGCGGCATCGGCGGCGACGCCGGCGCCGGCCGGCGCCGCGCCGCCCGCGCTCGCGCTCGCGGCCGGCGCCGCGTCGCTGACGGTGTCCGAGGCCATGATGATGGCACTACGTGGCACGGCGGGCCTGGAAGCGGCGCCGCGGATCTGGGTTTGCCGCCACGTGCGCCTTCCGGAGGGCCTCAGGGGGCGGAGAGCGCGGGAGGGAGGGACCGCGCCGCGCCGCGCCGCGCGTCGCGCCCCTGGGCGGGCGTCGGCGCAGGGCAGGGCGAGCGCAGGCGCAGCCTGAGACCGTCCCGATCCGATTCAGGTTCTGCGGCCGCGCTTCGAGCCCGTACGCGGTGCCGCGGCGGGTGCCTCCAGCGGCACCGCCGCGGCTGCGACGAGGAGCGCGCGCGCGCGAGAGGGCGGGGGGGGGCGCCTCGTTCCGCTGCCCGCTCCTCGCGTGCTCGCCCAGGGCCCGCGCGCGCGCGCGCGCTGCGAGGAACCCGGCCGCCGGAGCGCCGGCCTGGCCCAGGCGATGCGCGATGCCCGCTGTGCTTTCGAAGAGCGACGACAACAGGGAGCCCAGCCGGAGCCCAGCTCTGGGGTCACAGTTGCTTGGGAGACCGTGGTGAAGAGGCAGCAGCGGCGGCAACGATCAAAACACCTCAGGCTCTCCAGTCATGAGTCAGGCTCAGGCTGGCCGCCGCCCAGCAAGAACGAGAACAAGGCCGCGAGGCGCGCGAGGCTGCCGGCGCCGCCACCCGGGTTGTGGGCCGGGTTGAGTGGCTCTCACAGCTCAAGGCTAGCTAGCTAGCAGGCAGCTCAAGGGAGAGGCTGCGAAGGCCTGCAAAGGCCTGCAAAGGCAGCTCAAGGGCGTCCCTGGCGGGCGCCGTGCTGTGGCCGCAGTGCGGCGTGCTCATTGGCGAGCTCCAGCTGCTCACCCGGAGCGACTTGGGACATGATGGGCGCTCAGCAGAGCACGACGCGGCCGGTCATGTTGGTCACCTATGCACGGTGCAGGTGGGGCGGCGGCGAGGGCACAGGCTGATCGCTGACTCACCTCACACATGGTCAGAACCGTGACGGGCACTGGGCAGTGCACTGCAGTGCATTGCGTCTGCGCGGATGGCGGCCAGCGTCGCCGACGACGGCGACTCGCCCGTCGGGCCGATGCAGTGCCTCGCCGGCTTGAAGCAGTGGCCAGCAAAGTAAGCTAAGTTAGCCTAGTAGTTGCAAGCGGCGAGCGCCGACGAGCGCCGGCCAGCAGTGCAACGCAACGCCACCACGGCAGTCTCAGTAACAATCCCTGTCGGCGTCCATCGGCAGGAAGGAACGCGCCGCGATGCTGCCTGCGTCACTGTCTCATAAGAAGATCCTCCGGCCAACCTTTTTCTCATCCTGGGCTGCGTTGCCAGAACGTGGCCATGACTCGCCGAGGCTCGCCCGGCTCCGAGTCGCCGCGGCACTGGCACTGGCAGGCGCAGCCAGCCGTTAGCAGCTGGCTGTCGGGCGCTTGGAGCGCCGTGGCCGATGCAGCACTGCCGGCCAGCGGGCAGTGCTCTCTATCCACTGCACAGTGACGTTTCCGAAAGATCTTCGCGCGTCGGTCTGATCAGCGACTGGCCGCCGATCCCGCGATGATGCGTGCAGGCGTGCACCAACGCGCGCGCGAGGTGAGGCGCCTCGGAGGCGAGCGCGGTGCAGTCCAGTGGCGTCGCCGGGATCGCGGTCGGTCAGCCCAGCCGCCGTTGCCTTGCCTTCCGTGTCCCTTCCGTGCAGTGCTTCGGCTGGCCGCGCCGCCCGCGCGTCTGCGCGTTGTTTGCCTTCAAGTTGCCCTGGCGCGTGCGAGCTTGCGCGGCGGTAGAAAGGGCAGCCGGAAGGGCCCCAAGTCGGTACCTCAGCCGCACCTGCCACTGCCTACGGTGCACGCTCGGACTCGTGCCGCCCGGCCAAGACCCGGGCAACCAATCAATCATGCTCATAAGCAGCAAAGTGCAGGCCGGCCCGGGCGTCGCAGCCGCTCCCCGCGGCCGCGGCGGTCTGGATCGGAAGATCCACCGCCCAGCGCGCGCCGCCCCGGCGCCAGCAAACGCGCAACTGCAGCGGCGCGGCAGAGCAGGAAAGGAGCGCGCGGCGGCACGCACGCAGGCAGGCAGGCAGGCAGGCAGGCGGGCAGGCAGCGGGCAGGCGCAGACGAGCACGTGCGCGGGAGGGAGGATGATTCAGCGCCTGGCCATGGTGCTGGCGGTGGCCGCGGCCGCCGCCGGCGGCGCGGAGGCGGCGGAGCCGACGTGCGTGACGTTCGAGACGCTGTACAAGAACGGCAAGGGCCTGTGCGAGAACCTGTTCGGGCCGGCGTTCAAGTACGTGGCCAAGGATGACCCGGAGTTCGATATGGCCTACACCATGTGGTTCTTCACGTACCCGACGAACCCGAACGACGCCGTCTCGGCGCAGCGCATCGCCAACGGCCTGCAGTCGTACAACGACACGGGCACCTGCCACCTGCAGTACGACGACTTCAGCCACCCGGCGCCCCAGAACCAGACGCTCCCGGAGTGCTCGCCCTGGAACCACAACTCGTGCTGCCAGGCTGACGTGGTGCAGAGCCCCGAGCAGATGCGCCAGGCGTACGGCGAGGAGTTCAACTGGAACCGCTGCGGCACGCTGAGCCAGCAGTGCGAGCGCTTCTTCGTGCAGGAGTACTGCCTGTACGAGTGCGACGTCAACGCCGGCCTCTTCCGCAAGTACGCGCCCAACGTGGATCACACCAACACCCCGGAGGCCAACTCCTGGGAGATCGAGGGCATGCCCATTCGCGGCGACTACTGCGACGCCTGGTTCGAGGCCTGCCGCATGGACTCCTTCATCTCGTGCCCTGACGAGGAGACCGGCGAGGCCGACGGCAACTGGTTCAACTGCCCCTCGATCACCCCCGAGACCGAGGATGAGGGCAGCAAGCTCTCGCAGGGCGCCAAGATTGCCATCATCGTGCTCTCCGTCGTCGCCGGCCTTGTCTGCTGCTGGTCCGTCCTTCTGATCCGCCGCGAGCGCATGGGCAAGCCCTACTTCGCGCCGGACAACTTCGACACCATTGGCGAAGACAAGGAGGCCGACAACGCCCGCACCCACAACGTCGTCATGACCTAAGCGCGCCCCTTGCCGCTCGAAGCGCCATCGTCAGCCCTGCCCTCGTGCATGCTGCAGCGAGGCGGAACACAGGAGACTTTTGGGGTCGGGGGTGCGTCCTTTTGGGTGCTGAGATCATACCCTTTGAACCTGATCAGTTGGTAATACCTGCGGAGGGAGAAGGTAGGGCCTCGGATGCTCCCCGCCGCGCCGTTGAACACGGCGCGCGACCTGCGTCTTGCCCTTCCACCCCAGCGGTCTTCTGCCTGCCATCGCTTTCTTTTGCCCCTTTTTCTTTTCCCAGTAAAATGCAAAAGACCCATTCAACGTCCTTTTTCCTTTTTTTCGATCATGCAGTCATCGAAATTCCTTGCCGAGCCAAGCGGAGCTTAACCTCGAACGGGAACCCAGACCAGTGCTGGTGCCGCCGTCATGCCGCCGTTCGAGACGTACAGGCGAAAACAGTTCTGACGGCGAACTGTCTCATCTCGAGACTCGAGATTCGAGAACAAGAACATCCTCGTTGCGCTGCGTTGCGCTGAGCCCGAAGCCTCCGAGTTACCTTCTTGTTCTGCAGCTTAGCAAGTCTCACCCTCTTTCCTGTGGGGAAAGGGGAAGACCGCGAGCTGAGTGAGCCTATAGGACGCCGCCTATAGGAACGAACCACCACTCTGCGCTGCAGCCAGCTGCGCGGCAGCGGCGCGTCGCGCTCTCTGGCGCCAGCCAGCCAGCCAGCCAGCCGCTCACACCCTCAGGCCCGCCCGCGCCGCGCCGCGCCGCAAGTTTGCTCGGCGCGGCCGTCGCGTGCTCGGCGAGCGCTCGGCGGCCTCGCCGCGGCGCGCGCAACCCCTTCGCGCAGCGCGGAGGGACCAGCGCGCGCCGTCCCGGCGGGCGCGCAAGTGGGGAATCGGGCGCGCAAGGGCGCGGCGCGGGCGCGCAAGTGGAGAATCGGGCGCGGGCGCCCTTGCGCGGCGCCGCGGTGGCAGTCGGCCTGAGCTCGAGGCTTGTTACGGCCTGGCCTACGCTCGCTCGTGTGACCGTGACTCACGACGGCCGCGACGATGGCGGCTCGATGGAGGCGCCCGCGCCCGAGGCCGCCGGCGCGCGCGCGGCGGGGCAGTCCGCTGGCGCTCGCTCCGGCGCAAGCGCGGGCGCGGGCGCGGGCGCGGGCCGCCATGCGCAGGCCGCGGCCGGCGGGCGCCGGCGAGGCGCGAGAGGCCATGGCGCATGCGCAGCGCGCGCAGGTGCCACCATCATCATGCTCAGGCTCCGCGTGGCATGGCGCAAGGCGAGACATGGACGCGCGCGCGCGGAGAGGCGCGCCCGCGAGGGAGGGAGCAGCGCGGCGCAGCGACACAGGCGAGGCGGCGAGCAGAGGACGCGAAGCAGGGCGAGACGAGCGGCTGCTGCAGGCGGGCGAGGGCGAGCGCGAGGGCGAGCGCGGCTCGTGGAGGGCACGGCCGCCTGCGGGCACGAGCACGACCACCTCGCCACGAACGAGGCCAAGGCCGCCATGGGCGCGCGGCCCGCCAAGAGAGGCGGAGCTGCCACCGCGAGCAAGGCGCGCAGAACCCGCGGCGAGGCACGCGGGCCACGGTCAGCGCCGGCCGCGCCGGCCGGTGCAGCGCGTGCAGCAAAGCTTCGCGCTGGCCAGGCTCCTGGTCGCCGCACTCGCCGCCGCGCTCGCGCTCGGCCCGGCGATGATCGAAGTCGTGCGCGCGGTCACCAACGAGGGCGATCGCTACGCGTACGCCAACTTGGTCGAGGTCCTCAGCGCCGAGGGGCTCACCAACCTGTACTATATGCACTGTGCCGACGAGGCGGCGCTCGCAGACCCCTGCTCCTGCAGCGAGCAAGGCCGCGAGATCCTCTGCTCCGACCAAGGCCGTATTCAGGGCATTGTGCTGCCGGAGAATCGCCTCTTTGGCGACCTCACCCGCAGCGCGCTCATCGCCTTCACGCAGCTCAACACGCTCAACCTCTCCTCGACTTCAAGCACCTCCAACAACCGCAACGTGCTGAGCACTTCCTCCAGCACCACCGGCGCCAACTGCATCGCGCTGCCTGAGTGCACCGACGGCTCCTGGACCTGCGACTTCTCGCGCAGCCTCGTCGAAATCTGCGCCACCGCAGCGCCGACCCTGGCGCCCGTCGCCAGCCCCATCGCGCTGCCCTGCACGTATGAGAACCTGCGCCTCATCACCACCGACAACCTGCTCTTCTCCCTCGACGGCGTGGGCTCCATCGAGGACTGCAGGGATGTATGCGCCGGCCTCGTCGCCTGCGAGTTCTACTCCTACCAGGTCTCCGGCGACGGCGCCGCCTCCTGCGAGCTTTTCACGAGCCTCGACGGCACCGAGTCCGACTCGGACTGGGTCTCTGGCTCGCCCGATTGCGTCGCCCTCCTTCCCACTGCGGCGCCCACCACCGCGAGCCCCACCGCCGACTTCTCGCCCACGCCCTACCCGACCGCGCGGGCGCCCACGGCGACCGCGGCGCCGGCGGCCACGCTCGCGCCTTCTGCGGCGCCTTCGTCGCAGCCCACCACGGACAATGCGCCCACGCCCTACCCGACCGCTAGGGCCCCAACCACGCCGTCGCCAACCGAGGACGCCCCGACGCAGTCGCCCACCGCGCCAGCGCCGGTACCGACGCCTTCGCCGACGGCCCGAAACCCGACGCAGCAGCCCACCGAGCCAGCACCAACCCCCTACCCGACTGCACGGCCTCCGACGACGCCAGCTCCGGCGACGCCGGCGCCAGCCACGCCGGCGCCCACCACGCCGGCGCCTACAACGCAGCCTCCAAACACGCCAGCTCCGACGCCATACCCAACCGGCCGTCCGCCTACGACGCCGGCGCCCGTCCCAGTAAGCCCCACGAGGCAGCCGACCAGCGCGCCGACGAGCTGCTTCACAGATGGGTTTCGCTTCGAGCGCACGGTCTCGCAGCCCATTCAGACGCTAGACATTGATGCGGACGCCGAGACGTGCCAGGCACGATGCGCGGCCTCCGGCGCCTGCACGTTCTTCGCCGCCAAGCTCGCCGGCACCAACGCTGGCCGCTGCGAACTCTACTCTGACGTGAGCGCGGGCACGCGAAGCGCGGACAATTGGGTCCTCGGCCCCGCCGTCTGCGGCGCGACTCCAGCACCGTCGACGGTCGCAACTTCGCAGCCCACCGCCGTGGACGCGCCCACGCCTGCTCCGACCGCAGCGCCAGCACCTACATCTGCTCCAACCGCAGCACCGGTGCCCACGCCTGTCCCGACCGCAGCGCCGGTGGCTACATCGAGTCCAACCGCAGCGCCTGTGCCCACGTCTGTTCCAACCGCAGCACCGGTGCCCACGCCTGTCCCGACCGCAGCGCCGGCGCCCACGCCCGCTCCCAGCGCAGCGCCCACAAACTGCTATACGGAAGGCGTTCGCTTCGAGCGGACGGACGCGCAGCCCTTTCAGACGCTCGAGACAGACCCAGACCCGGATGCCTGTCTTGCGGAGTGCGCCGCGGTCGATGCGTGCCTCTACTTTGCGGTCAAGGTTGACGCCAACAACGCTGGACAGTGTGAGCTGTACTCGGACGTGAGCGCCGGCACACGCGACGCAGATAATTGGGTCATCGGGCCGGTGGTTTGCGGGGCAACGCTGTCGCCGACCTCGCCGCCCGTTCCGCCAACGGCCTCGCCCACCACACGAGCGCCCTCGGCTGCACCCACCACAAGTGCGCCTGTGACGACAGAGCCGACCACGGCCCCGCCGACGACAGCCGGGCCGACAACAACTGATGCGCCCACCACCGCAGAGCCCACGACGGCCCCGCCGACACAGGGAACGCCTACAGCGATCCCGACCGCAGCGCCCACTAGCTGCTTTACCGAGGGTGTTCGCTTCGAGCGTACAGACGCGCAGCCCTTTCAGACGCTCGAGACCGACCCGGACCCGGACGCCTGTCTTGCGGAGTGCGCCGCGGTCGACGCGTGCCTCTACTTTGCGGTCAAGGTTGACGCCAATAACGCTGGCCAGTGCGAGCTGTACTCGGACGTGAGCGCCGGCACGCGCGACGCAGACAACTGGGTCATCGGGCCGGTGGTTTGCGGGGCAACGCTGTCGCCGACCTCGCCGCCCGTCTCGCCAACGTCCTCGCCCACCACACGAGCGCCCTCAGCTGCACCCACAACAAGTGCGCCTGCGACGCCAGAGCCGACAACTGCTGGGCCGACAACAACCAATGCGCCCACCACCGCAGAGCCCACGACGGCCCCGCCGACACAGGGAACGCCTACAGCGATCCCGACCGCAGCGCCCACTAGCTGCTTTACCGAGGGTGTTCGCTTCGAGCGTACAGACGCGCAGCCCTTTCAGACGCTCGAGACCGACCCGGACCCGGACGCCTGTCTTGCGGCGTGCGCCGCGGTCGACGCGTGCCTCTACTTTGCTGTCAAGGTTGACGCCAACAACGCTGGCCAGTGCGAGCTGTACTCGGACGTGAGCGCGGGCACGCGTGATGCAGACAACTGGGTCATCGGGCCCGTGGTTTGCGGGGCAACGCTGTCGCCGACCTCGCCGCCCGTTCCGCCGACGATTTCGACCACAACGCAAGCACCGTCGGCCGCACCAACCTCAACCCCTCCAACAACCGTGCCCTCAACAACAGCGGGTCCGTCAGTCTCGCCTACCATGCCGCCTACGGACGACCTGACCGAGCCCAGCGTAGCGCCTACCGTGAGCTGTTACACGGAGGGAGTGCGCTTCGAGCGAACAGATGCGCAGCCCTTTGCAGAGCTGCAGACGGATCCTGACGCGGCTTCCTGCCAGGCGCAATGCGCAGCTGCAGACGCCTGTCTCTTTTTTGCAGTCAAGGTCGATGCCAACAACGCGGGCCAGTGCGAGCTGTACTCGGACGTGAGTGCAGGCAGGCGCGATGCAGACAACTGGGTCATCGGGCCGGTCGTATGCGGCCTGACCTTCTCGCCCACAACGCCGCCGACGCCGCCAACTTCGTCGCCCACCACGTCGGCGCCCTCCACGGGCCCCACGACCGCCTCGCCAACATCGATGCCAAGCGTCGCTCCCAGCGCAGCGCCTACCGAGGCGACCAACCCCGGCCCAACAATAGCTCCGACGACGACCTGCTACACGGAGGGTGTGCGCTTTGAGCGCACCGACGCGCAGCCGTTCGCGACAATCGAGACGGACCCGACTGCCGAGGCCTGCCAGGAGGAGTGCGCCGCGACCGAGGACTGCTTGTACTTTGCGGTCAAGATTGACGCCAATAATGCCGGCCAGTGCGAGCTATACTCGGACGTAAGCGCCGGGACACGTGACGCGGATAACTGGGTCCTTGGCCCGGTAGCCTGCGGTTTGACGTTCTCGCCAACGACGCCGCCGACGCCGCCGACCTCCGCGCCTACAACGATGGCGCCCTCCACAGGTCCGACGACGCTGTCCCCGACTGCTCAGCCGACCGAATCGCCAAGCATCGGCCCAACCACCCTGGCACCAAGCACAGGCGCAACGCAAGCACCAAGCGCAAGCTGCTACACGGAAGGCGTCCGTTTCGAGCGCACGGACACGCAGCCGTTCGAGACGATCGAGACGGACCCGACCGCCGAGGCGTGTCAGGAAGTATGTGCCTCGACCGAAGACTGCCTGTTTTTCGCGGTCAAGGTGGACGCCAACAATGCCGGTCAATGCGAGCTGTATTCCGATGTGAGCGCTGGGACGCGCGACGACGCCGACAACTGGATTATCGGCCCAGTGGCCTGCGGCGTGACCTTCGCCCCCACGACGCCGCCGACGCCGCCGACCACCGCGCCCACCACGTCGGCGCCCTCCACGGGCCCTACGACGCTTTCACCGACCGCTCAGCCGACCGAAGCGCCTAGCATCGGCCCAACCACCCTGGCACCAAGCCCAGGCCCAACTCAAGTACCAAGCGCGAGCTGCTACACGGAGGGCGTCCGCTTCGAGCGCACGGACGCGCAGCCGTTCGAGACGATCGAGACGGACCCGACCGCCGAGGCGTGTCAGGCGGAGTGCGCCGCGACGGAGGGCTGTCAGTACTTTGCGGTCAAGGTGGACGCCAACAATGCCGGCCAGTGCGAGCTGTACTCGGATGTGAGCGCTGGGACGCGCGACGCGGACAACTGGATTATCGGCCCAGTAGCCTGCGGCGTGACGTTCTCACCGACCATGCCACCTACGCCGCCGACCTCTTCGCCCACCACGCGGGCACCATCCACAGGACCCACGACCGCCTCGCCTACTGCTGCGCCGACCGAGATGCAAAGCACAGGAGCACCAAGCGCGAGCTGCTTCACAGAGGGCGTCCGCTTCGAGCGCACGGACACGCAGCCGTTCGAGACGATCGAGACGGACCCGACCGCCGAGGCGTGTCAGGAAGAATGTGCCTCGACCGAAGACTGCCTGTTCTTCGCGGTCAAGGTGGACGCCAACAATGCCGGCCAGTGCGAGCTGTATTCCGATGTGAGCGCTGGGATGCGCGACGCGGACAACTGGATTATCGGCCCAGTAGCCTGCGGGGTGACGTTCTCACCGACCATGCCACCTACGCCGCCGACCTCTTCGCCCACCACGCGGGCACCATCCACAGGACCCACGACCGCCTCGCCTACTGCTGCGCCGACCGAGATGCAAAGCACAGGAGCACCAAGCGCGAGCTGCTTCACAGAGGGCGTCCGCTTCGAGCGCACGGACACGCAGCCGTTCGAGACGATCGAGACGGACCCGACCGCCGAGGCGTGCCAGGAAGAATGTGCCTCGACCGAAGACTGCCTGTACTTTGCGGTCAAGGTGGACGCCAACAATGCCGGCCAGTGCGAGCTGTATTCCGATGTGAGCGCTGGGACGCGCGACGCGGACAACTGGATTATCGGCCCAGTAGCCTGCGGCGTGACCTTCGCCCCGACGACGCCGCCGACGACGCCGACCTCCGCGCCTACTACGATGGCGCCCTCCACAGGTCCTACGACGCTGTCACCGACTGCTCAGCCAACCGAATCGCCTAGCATTGGCCCGACGACCCTGGCACCAAGCTCAGGTCCAACTCAAGCACCAAGCGCGAGCTGCTTCACGGAGGGCGTCCGCTTTGAGCGCACGGACACACAGCCGTTCGAGACGATCGAGACGGACCCGACCGCCGAGGCGTGCCAGGAAGAATGTGCCTCGACCGAAGACTGCCTGTACTTTGCGGTCAAGGTGGACGCCAACAATGCCG
The DNA here is from genome assembly GCA_013306675.1 of Thraustochytrium sp. TN22. NCBI lineage: Eukaryota > Bigyra > Thraustochytrida > Thraustochytriidae > Thraustochytrium > Thraustochytrium sp. TN22. The sequence goes on along the minus strand of JABLUY010000184.1, from coordinate 34,964 downwards.
GCCAGTGCGAGCTGTACTCGGATGTGAGCGCTGGGACGCGCGACGCGGACAACTGGATTATCGGCCCAGTAGCCTGCGGGGTGACGTTCTCACCGACCATGCCACCTACGCCGCCGACCTCTTCGCCCACCACGCGGGCACCATCCACAGGACCCACGACCGCCTCGCCTACTGCTGCGCCGACCGAGATGCAAAGCACAGGAGCACCAAGCGCGAGCTGCTACACAGAGGGCGTCCGCTTCGAGCGCACGGACACACAGCCGTTCGAGACGATCGAGACGGACCCGACCGCCGAGGCATGTCAGGAAGAATGTGCCTCGACCGAAGCCTGCCTGTTCTTCGCGGTCAAGGTTGACGCCAACAATGCCGGTCAGTGCGAGCTATACTCGGATGTGAGCGCTGGGACGCGCGACGACGCCGACAACTGGATTATCGGCCCAGTAGCCTGCGGCGTGACCTTCGCCCCGACGACGCCGCCGACGACGCCGACCACCGCGCCCACCACGTCGGCACCCTCCACGGGCCCTACGACGCTTTCGCCGACCGCTCAGCCGACCGAAGCGCCTAGCATCGGCCCGACCACCCCGACACCAAGCACGGGCCCAACTCAAGCGCCCAGCGCGAGCTGCTACTCGGAGGGCGTCCGCTTCGAGCGCACGGACACGCAGCCGTTCGAGACGATCGAGACGGACCCGACCGCCGAGGCCTGTCAGGCGGAGTGCGCCGCGACGGAGGGCTGTCAAAACTTTGCGGTCAAGACCGACGCCAACAATGCGGGCCAGTGCGAGTTGTACTCGGACGTGAGCGCTGGCTCCCGCGACGCAGACAACTGGGTGCTCGGGCCGGCGGTGTGCGGCGTGACGCCCACTTTGACGCCAACGGGGGCGCCATTTGTGGCACCCGTGAGCGCCGCGCCAACGGGCGCGCCGACCGCGGCGCCAACGACGTCGGCGCCGACATTGCCGCCAAGCGAGTGCTTTACAACGGGACAGACCTTCGTGAGCGACCCGTTCGGCGCCACTGCGTCTGCGGTATCCGCGGACGCGTGCCAGGCCAATTGTGTGCTGACGGACGGCTGCGAGTACTTTGCGTTCAAGTACGCCGGCACCTACGAGGGCCGATGCGAGTACTACAGCGACGTGTCCGAGGGAACGGAGAGCCGGTCGAACTGGCTGACGGGCCCGCGCGAGTGCGGCGGCGCGACATTGACGCCCACCACGGCGCCGACAGCCTCGAGCGGGGGCTGCACGACGGAGGGCGAGCGATATGTACGCACGGACTCGCAGCCGTTCGAGACAGTGACGACGGACCCGGACGCGGCTTCGTGCGAGGCGGAGTGCGCCACCACGGAAGGCTGCATGTACTACGCGGTGAAGGTATCGGCGAACAACGCGGGCCAGTGCGAGCTGTTCTCAGACGTGGAAGCAGGCACGACGGAGGCGGAGAACTGGGTACTTGGTGCAATTTCGTGCAGCGTGAACCCGGAAGGCCCAACGCCGGTGCCAAGCCCGGTGCCGAGCGCCGTTCCGACGAGCGAGCCAACGAGCTGCTTCACGGACGGTGCGCGCTGGGTGGACGAGCCATTTCAGACCTTGGACGGCGTTGACTCGGCCATGGCATGCATGGACGAGTGCGCGGAGTCGGACGCGTGCCGGTGGTTCTCGTTCAATGCGGTGGATGGGACGTGCGAGTTGTTGGCCAGTGTCTCGGCCGGCTTGGAGCGCGCGCTGGACTGGGTGGCCGGGCCCGAGGAGTGTGGCATCACGATGGAGCCTACGATGCCGCCGGACGCGCTGCCGACGCCGAGGCCTTCGCGAGTGCCGACGGCAATGCCGACGACGACTTCGCCGACGCAGGGCCCAACGACGCAGAGGCCGACGAGCGAGCCCACGCGGACGCCGACGCTGCGGCCCACGACGGCAGGCCCGACGAGTGCGCCCACCTCACGGCCGCCGACGCGAGCCCCATCGCGAGCGCCGACAACGGCGCTGCCAACGGCGCTGCCAACGCAAGCTCCCGTAGCACTGCCACAGACAGAGCTGGACGCGTGGGAGGAGGTCTACGAGTCGCTGGGCGGGTCGTCATGGGCGAGCTGCACGGCGCCGGACAACCCGTGCAATGACCCTGGGTGCACCGACACGAGCGAGAGCGCGTACGTGCTGTGCGTCGTGCAGATTGGGGCGCGGCGCGCGCTGCGCAGCGCGCTGCGGACGCTGCAGGAGTCCGTCGCGAGCATCACGGAGATTGTCCTGCCAAATAATGGGCTCGAGGGCGTGCTGACGCAGGACATGATGGAGCCCTTCACGAACCTGGAGCTGCTCAACCTGAGCGGCAACGACCTGACCGGAACCGGGCCGGACAATTGCATCGATCTGCAAATGTGCTATGAGGACGGCCTGGTGTGCGACGTGCCGAATTTGTGCGGGCGCGAGATCCCGGTAAACCCGGATGGCACGCCAGACTGGGCACCAGTGTCGGCGGCTTCGGGCGGCTACCCGCTCATTGAGATTGAAGTGGGCGAGTCGGTGAGTTTCTCGTTCTCGGAGGACAGCAACGTGATGCGCATGGCCTCGCAGACCCTCTTCGAGGCGTGCAACTTCACGGGTGCCGTGCTGCTGGCGTCTTCGAGCCAGGGCTCGTACCGCTTCGTGGCCGAGTCGGAGGATGCCGGCACGACGGTGTACCTGGCAAGCTCGCTGCCGGACCCCTCGCACGAGAATTGCGTCAACGGGCAGCGCGTCGCGGTCGAGGTCAGTGGCACGGTCTCGCCCACGGACTCCCCCAAGGACGCCGACAACGACGACGTGGGGGACGGCTGGGATTGGAAACTTCTCGTCATCATCTTCGCCGTGCTGTTGTGCGTGCTGCCGTGGCTCTGCTGCTGCCTGCTTTGGTGCATGCGCAAGACCTGCCCGAGCTGCCTGCCGGACTCGGTGCGCGACCGCCTGGACCGCATCTTCGGCTCGGGCTCCTCAGGCTCGCCGTCCCGTGCACACAAGGGCGACACCACCATGAGCACCGCCTTTGCGGGCGCGGCATACCCTGGAGGCTTCGGCTTCGGCGGCGGCGACGACGACGACGACGACGACGACGACGACGGGCACCGCAGCCGCAGCCGCGGGGCGGCGGGCGCGGCGGGCGCAGCGGGCGCGCGCGCCATGGTCGGCGGCGCCTACGGGCGCAGGCGGTACGACTCCGGCACGCAAGAGGTGTTTCTGGCCGATGCTGGCATGGGCGCACGCGCCACCGATGCGGACGACGACGAGGTTTACCTCGCGCTGAGCGGCAACCCGACGCTGGTGCAGGCGAAGCGCGAGGCGCTCGCGGTGAACGCCGTCGTGACGCGCCCCATCCACGACACCGAGGATCTGATGCGCGAGGCAGGCCTCGAGCACCACCTGGAGACCTTCCAAGCCGAGAACATGGACCTCGAGGCCGTGGTCTACGCCAACGAGGGCCAACTGCGAGACCTAGGGCTCTCCATCGGCGAGGCGCTCCGCCTGCGCCACATCACGCGCACGCTACGCCGCCGGCTTGCCGCGGGCGAGCCCATCGCGGGCCAGCAAGCGCAGCCGCCACGGCGCCAGACCAGCGCGAGCGCAGGTGCCACTGGCGCTAGCGCTGTGCGCCGCGCGCGCCGCGGTCCTGACCCGGTGCCGGTCGCGGTGTCGGCACCCACGCCGGCGCCCTCTCCCACGCCCTCGCGGTCCTCGTCCCGCGCCTCGCTCGACGACGACTTGCCCGAGGCGGCGCCCGTCGTCGTCGCAGACGAGCCCCGGCCCGCGCGTAGCGCGCTCAAGAATGCCGCGTCCTATGCCGTCCCGGTGCGCCGCCCGCTCTTCGCGGAGGGCGACACCGTCACCGTGCAGCGCGTCGGCTCGCGCGCGCTGCCGGCCGTCATTCGTGAGGTCCGCGCGCAAAACAGCAGTGCGTCGCACGCGCCGCGCTACCTCGTTGAGATCCAGCAGCCAGGCAGCAGCGCGCGCCGCCAGCAGGTTGTGCGCGAGGACGAGCTGCGCGAGCGCTCGTGATGTCTCGTCCTGCATGGTCTCTCTCTCCCTCTCTTTACGTGTATTTCAAATTGAGGGCGCGCCGCGCGGACCCAGCCGGCCGGCGGGCGGGCGGCAAGAAGAAACCCACCCGGTAACTAGTGGCGGGAGGGGCTTCGTTCCACGCGACTTTACCTAAAGTTAAGCGGCAGCGGCGGGGTGGACGCCGCGCCGCGCCTCCTCGAAAGGCAGAGCTGGGCGGGGTTTGCCCGGCTCGTCCCGTCCCCTCGACAACTGTGACTGTGGCTGCGGCTGAGGCTGCGGCCGCGGCTGCACTTTCCTTCGTTCAATCACACATGTACGCTATTCGTATCCTCATCTCATCAGGGTGGTCCTCATCTCGCGAGTGAGGAAGAGGCCGCCGAGCTATTAGAGCGACCCACGGCTCTGACCAGTCGTAAGCAAACCATCTTCGTTTGCACACTTACACAGACGCATGGACAGCAACGCTTGAGCTGCTTGTCACAGTGCTCGACGCACCTCCTCGGCGACGCGGTCGACATTGCTAAAGAAAAAGAAGTGGCCGCCCTCGGCAAAGGACTCCATGCCTCGCCACTGGTCGTCCGCCGAGGCGAGCAGTTGGCGCCAAGGCTCCAACTCCTCCGTCGTGAGATCGTCGCCGTACAAGAGACGCATCGAGGACACCGTCGCGGTATCAAAGACAGGCAAGTCGATCTCGTCCATTGAAAAGGTGTCCAGCAGCGCGTAGTCGGCGCGCAGCGGCGGCAGGATGAAGGCCCGCATCGAAGGGTGCGCGAGCACCTCCTTGGGCGTGCCGCCCTTGCTAGCGATGTAGTCGAGGAACTCGTCGTCGCTGAGGCCCTGCACGCCAGGGGGGTCCGCCGCCAGGCGCTGCGGCGCGCGACCGGCCGCCAGGACGAGGCTCACCGGGCACGGCAGCGCGTCCTTGAGGCCGGCCAGCGTCTGCCAGGCCACCTGGCAGCCCAGCGAGTAGCCGAAGAAGACCAGCGAGGCCGGCGCCCGCGACCTCCGGCCCAGGTGCGCTTGCAGTGCGGCCCGCACGTCTGGCAGGAGCTCCGCAAACGACACGTACGGCGTCTCCGCGGCCCTGCCCAGCCGTCCGGGCAGCGAGATCCCGTACGTTGCCGCGCACTCTGCGCCGCCGACCTCCGCCGCCACCTCGCGCGCCAGCGCCCGCACCGCTGGGTGCGCCAGGTTGCCTCCTGCCCACGGGAAGACGACCACCACGCGCTCCGCCTCCAGGTCCGCCTCCACCGGCGACGCCAGCAGCTCCACGCGCGCGCGCGCCGCCTCGCCCGCCATGTTTCCCCGGTGATTGCTTGACGTCCTGCCTCTGCTCCTCGGCCAGCTCGTTCATCAATCTCCAAGCTTCACGAGCATGAGTTCAAGTTCATCTCGCTGACGACGTCCGCCACACAACACCGTGACGACACAGCCCGAGCTTGAGCGCGCGACTCACTCACGCAGCGACGATCACGAGCCGATCGCATTGGTGAGTTGAGCTCATTGTCAAAGCACCGGGACAGGGAGGCGCTGCGGAGCATCTTGCAGGACTCCGCGGCGCGCTTGTGATTGATCGCAAGTTGTCATTGGGCCCGAAGCCCCGGTGCGCGCGCGCACACCGGTCCTCGCGCACCCCGGCCGTTAGCCGTCACCGCGCAGTGCTCGTCCAAGGCGGGGCGGAAGAGTTCGCGAAGACGGCGCCCAAGGACCGACTCGGGCCGCGGCCAGACCGCAACAAAGCTGCGGGCGGGAGCAGCGGCGGCGGCGGCAGCGACAGCGGCAGCGGTAGCGGCAGCGACAGCGGCAGCGACAGCGGCAGCGGCAGCGACAGCGACAGCGACACTTGACGATGGCGTCGCTGTGCGGGTGCGGCGACGGGGGCGAGAGCTGCGCGCTGCCGACGGCGTCGCTGGAGGACGTGGCGGCGCAAATCAGGCGCGAGTGCGCGGAGCAGACGCCTGGTACGGCGGAGGCGTTCGAGGCGGCCACCAAGGCGGCGCTGGCGGCGGAGCGCGAGAGCAAGCTGGCCGGGAAGAAGAAGACCATCTCGCAGGAGACCTTCGACGACGCCGTGCAGGAGAACGTGGACGAGTTCGAGATGGAGCTGGAGGAGGCCATGCGCGACGCCGTGGAACAGTTCACGCAGCAGGGCGTGGACCTGTCGCCGCTCGTGACCACGCCGGCCGAGCGCGAGGTGGACGCAAAGATGCGCCAAGACGTGGCGGCCCTCGAGGCAGCCTTCGCCGACCCGGCGTGCTCCGCGGAGGTCGTGCTGCCGCTGCTCGAGCACCTGGCGGAGACCTGCCGGCTGGGCTCCGCGCAGCGCCGCGCGGCCGGCCGCCACGGCGGCGTCGGCGCCGCCGCCTTCGTCTGCAAGAAGCTCATCGACGACGAGAAGGCCGCGCTGGGCGCGCTGCGCTGGCTCGCCGTCATGCTGCAGGCCTTCGAGAACCGCGAGGTGCTCCCGCTCCAGGGCGCCGAGGCTGTTGTGGCCTGCCTCGAGCGGCACGAGGCCAACGCGGAGATGCAGCAGGCCGGCTTCGAGGCGCTCGCGCTCGGCATCGCCAAGCACGAGGCCAACAAGCGCAACCTCAAGGACGCCCAGGTCAACCCGCGCGTGCTGCACTGCCTGCGCGCCCATCAGGACCACGACGGCGCCATCACCGCCGTCTGCCGCTTTTTGCGCATCTACCTCAGCGACGACGACCGCCGCCCCGGCGTGCAGCCTGGCACCTTTGTGCGTGCGCGCGAGATTGGCGAGGACTACGCCGCAGGCGCGCTCGCGCCGCTCGTCGATCTTCTCGCCCGCGAGGACGCCCTCGCCGAGACCGCGCGCGCCAACACCCTCATGTCCACGCTGCGTGCCGTCGCCGTCAACGACCTCATCTGCAAGAACTTCGCCGCCCAGGGCGGCCTCGACAGCGCCCTCGTCTGCTTCGAGGCCCACCTTCCGGACGAGCCTGTCGCCGCCCAGGCCGCCATGCTGCTCAAGGTCGTCGCCCGCAACGACGACATCAAGCACACCGTCGGCAAGGGCAAGGGCCTCTCCCTGCTTTTGCGCGCCATGGAGACCCACGCTGCCTCGGACCGCGTCCAGGAGCAGGCTCTCGCCTGCCTCAGCGTGCTCTGCCTGCGCCAACCCGACAACTGCGAGAAGATCGCCTCGCTCGGCTGCCTTCAGCTCATCTGCGGCGCCATGATGCAGCACGCCACCCAGGCCGCCGTGCAGCGCCATGCCATCGCCACGCTCCGCAACATGGTCTCCAGCTGGCAGAACAAGGACCTCTGTGCCCAGATCCTTGACCAGGGCGGCGAGGACCTCATTCGCAAGGCCCGTGCCAACTTCCCCCTCTGCGAGGACGTCGCCTACGCTGCTCTCCGCGATCTCGGCTGCAACTACCACGCCTAACTGAGCAGACCGCGAGGCACGCCGCCTCCCGCCTCCAAATCTTTTGCTTCCATACCCCTTTGAGCCATGCCCCTGGCGTCAGTCAGCCCGACTCGGACCTTTTTTTGCCAAGCGGCGAGGCTCCTTGGCTCCCATCGTCCGTCCCTCTAGCTAGCTAGCCTGACTGCCTGCTTGCGCTCGCTTGTACGTGATCTGACTCTGTTTTTATTGAGCATAATAGCCGCCCTGCCGCGGCGCGAGCTCGTGCAGCCTGAGCTCCGCATGCACATCATCACCACCACTGATGGCACTGACACTGGCTGGACCTTGCTTGACGTGATGAGAGTGAGGACGAATCGTAAACGCGAGCTTTGGAGGCCCTTTGGACTCGAGCCAGCACCGCCGGGTCCAGCGCCGCGCGAACCACACGCTCTCCAAACAAATCCCGGCCAGCGCGTTGCGATCCCGGGCCGCTCTCCGACTTGACTCGGCCCGGGTCAGCGCCGTGCGCTGGCGGTTGCGGCGAGTTGCGTAGCCCTCTCTCGGTGAGCGTGCCCTCGTGCGGTGCCAAAGGGCGCCTCATGAGCGCGGCGTCGCGGCCTGAGTGAGAGCATCAACCAAATCGCGGCGAACTCGACTGGTCTGTCACATCTGACAGTCAATAGCTTGAGGAGGCGAGCACGCACTGACATTGGCAGGGGACTCGGCCCGGGAACGTACTTCAAGTTGGCCTTGGACTTTTACGGACCAAGTTCGGTCGAGTTGACGGACATCATGGGAGCGGCGCGGAGGCGTAAGAGCCTTGGCCGGCTGGCACGGCGTGCGAGCCAAGCGGCCGGCGTGGCGGGCGCGGCGGTCCGGCGCGTGTCGAGCGCTGCCAGGGGCACTGCGGCCGCGCTGGTGGTGGAGAAAGCCGTCACGGCGCAGAAACAGCCTCAAGAGGATGACCTGAGCAACGACATCGTTTGGTTCCGTGGACTGAGCGTCGCGGCGCTGCAAATGATTAGTATCGACATCCTCGAGGGGAGACGCGCCCCCGGTGTCGAGCTGTACGTGCTCAAGAAGGATGTGGAGGCCACGCACCACGCCGAGGTGACGGCGGTTGTGAAAGCTGGCACCACCGTCGCCGTGCGCTCCGACAGGGTCCGCGCCGATGGCCTGCTGAGTGGCACTGCCGCGTATGTGCAAGGCAATGTGCTTTTCGACCGGAAGCAAGCCGAAGCTAAGGCGCGCGAAGCCTGGACCACTGAGGATGTGTGCGAACACCTGGTTCTCGTCGAGACCTTCCGCCAAGGCAACCTCTATCTGGACGTCCTTCTTCAGCAGAACGAGCAGCTGGTCGGCGAGCCATTTGATGGAGCCTTCGTGAGCCAGGCGCGCCAGTGCTGCTTTGGTGACTTGGTCGCCGCCATTGTCGCACATTACACCGAGCTCGGACGTGATCTGGACCACACATACGTGTGGCTGGACGTCTTCTGTGCCAATCAGCCCAAGCTCGCCTGCAAAGACGCTGAGCTCGAGGAAAAGGTCAGAAAGGCACGCGATGACCTCCTCACGCACGGCTTGCACGAGGCCATTGAGCGCTTCTCGGAGCGCCTGATCTTCTTTGACAAATGGGATCGGCCGGCCCCGCTGGAGCGCATGTGGTGCGTGTGGGAGGTCTATGGCGCCGTCAAGTGCGGGAAGGACCTCGACCTCATCTTTGCCCCTGGCCAGGACGAGCGTTTCATCGGCCTTTTGCTGAGGAAGAGCCCGGAGGCCATTATCGACCTGTTCGCTCACATCGACCTCGCCGAGGCCGAGTGCAACACAGAAGAAGAGAAGCAAATGATTCGTCAGGCGGTCAGCCAACTTCCCCATGGCTTTCATGAGCTCAACCGTGCCGTCCTTGCCCAGCTCCGGCGCTGGCTCCTCGAAACCGCGTGCCGTGTCGTCGATGCTCGACAAAGTGCAGAAGGCCCCACGCTCGAGGTCGCCAGCCTCTTGCACAAAGTTGGATGGCTACTCATGGACCAAGCACTCTACGAGGATGCAATGGAAATGTACAAGCAGTCACTGGAGATCAGAATGGGCAACTCTAGCGCAGGTCAAGGAGACATCGCGGAGACCAAACACTGCATGGCGGTGGTGCTGCAGTGGCAAGGCAATTACGATGATGCACTCAGTTTGTTCCGAGAAGTAGAGAGACTATACGAGGAGCATGAGATGTGGCAAGGCACTCCGAGCAACCGTGCCGTTACGACGAAGTTTTGCATCGCACAGGTGCTGGAGTCCAAAGGGCGTTACGACGCGGCAATCCAGCAATTTCACACGGTTCTGGAGCTCCAGAATGGGTCGCACGGACCAACATCTCCAAACGCGCTGATGACCTTGCATGAGATCGCCCGGACCATGCAGAGCATGGGCAAGTACGAAGCGGCGTTGCGACAGTTCCACGCAGTCCTTGAGCTGATGGAGGCCGAGCTCGGCAGGCGCCACGAATTCTCCTCAGTGGCGATGTACAGCACGGCTCTGGTCCTTGCCGACCTGGACCGCTACCAAGAGGCACTGGAGCTTGCAGAGGAGGCGCTGACCATCTTGAATGAGCAGCTGGATGCGATGCACATACGTTTCGGCTTTGCTTATCTCGCGCGAGGGCGGGCACTTCTGGGCCTCGGACGCCGCGCAGATGCGGTCATTGCGTTGACGCGGTCGTTCGAGGTTCGGGAGGCAAGCTTCGGCACGGACAACCCCATCACTGCCACATCGCAATACTACCTCGCAGAGGCGATGCAAGACAAGGACATCGCTCTTGCTGCTCTCGAGACGCGCCGGGCAAGGCTCGGGGCTGAGCACCCGCTGACGCTGCTGTCGGAGTCGCAGGCCCAAGCGTTTTCTAGGCCTGGATTGGACGAAAGGCGTCGTCGTTTTTGACAACATCATTTTCACTCTCGGTTCTTTTCGGGCAATGAGCAATCTCAAAGGTGACGCGCGATCGGAAGCCATTGAAAGGAGGTTGTCAGCTCCTTCAAGAGCCGCGAGAGTCACCCCGTGCTTTGCCGATTGACTCGTCCTGCCAATAGGGATGGAGACGATCATGAAGACGGTCGGCGCCCCGTTCGTCTTGACAGGTTGGCCAATACACGTCGGCCAGCCTGCTGGACAAGGCCGGGCCTGCCCAGACCATAGAACAACACACGCTCGTCTCTCCTACCCATCGCGTCGACTCACCGGACTTCGTGCGGTAGACTTGGAACACTCCTGTTGCAGGCTTCCGCTTTCTCTTGTTGCAAGTCGCAACGAGAGCGAGCCTACATAAACGGCCACGACCGATACCTGATCGAGACGAGCCAAAGACTGGGCAAAGATAGATGCGCCCTGAGTGGGCAAGTCAGGATTGTGCGCTCACAGTCAGTGTGAGCAAGACAAGATACTCATGCCCTGAGTCCAAATCAGGGCACTGCAAGTCACAGCGGCCGGCCTACAGGACGAGGCCCGGCCTGCTCGTGCAAGATCCCAGCCTGACTCGACACTCGTCTCACCTTCTTTTTTTTTTCATTCCCTTGCCAAGCGGAGTTCAGCTTGCCGGGGTTCGCACGTTGATCCTGCGAGGCTCCCTACCGCTTTTTGTTGTTGCGAGTCGCGAGGACGAGGAAGCCTAGATAAACGGCCACGACCGATGCCTGACCGAGACGAGCCAAAGACTGGGCAAAGATAGATGCGCCCTGAGTGGGCAAGTCAGGATTGTGCGCTCACAGTCAGTGTGAGCAAATCAAGATACTCATGCCCTGAGTCCAAATCAGGGCACTGCAAGTTAGGGCGGCCGGCCTAGACGAGGCCTGGCCTGCTCGTGCAAGATCCCAGCCTGACTCGACACTCGTCTCACCTTCTTTTTTTTTTTCATTCCCTTGCCAAGCGGAGTTCAGCTTCCTGGGGTTCGCATCTTGATCCTGCGAGGCTCCCTACCGCTTTCTTTTGTTGCGAGTCGCAGAGGACGAGGAAGCCTAGATAAACGGCCACGATCGATGCCTGACCGAGACGAGCCAAAGACTGGGCAAAGATAGATGCGCCCTGAGTGGGCAAGTCAGGATTGTGCGCTCACAGTCAGTGTGAGCAAATCAAGATACTCATGCCCTGAGTCCAAATCAGGGCACTGCAAGTCAGGGCGGCCGGCGTACAGGACGAGGCCTGGCCTGCTCGTGCAAGATCCCAGCCTGACTCGACACTCGTCTCATCCTCTTTTTTTTCTCTTCCTCCCTTCACTTGCCGGGGTTCACGTGGCAAACCCGTGGAGATCGCGTGCGGCTTTTGGCCAGGTTCAAATGGAACCAAGGGAATGTACGTTCCGGAGCCAATATTCAGGAACGTTCCGGGATAGTTCTCGAATATCGGGTAGAAAAAGCATCAACGCCTGTTCACCAGCAAGATGAGCCACGTGCCGGGCAGCTTTCCGTCTCATGGCAAAACTGAGGAGTTGGGGCTTCGGCCTCTCTTGCCCTGGCATAACTTCGACACTCATCTCCTCTCCTTTTTTTTTCTCTGTTCCGAGCCGTAGCGCTCTGGGCACGGTCCTTGCCTGATCCGGCCCGCTGCGAGCGACCTCGCCCGGGGCGTGGGACTACGAGAACGTGTGGGACGCCTTGGTAACGCTTGATGACAGGTGAGAGGCTCGACCGTAAACACTGTAAGTTAAGCGCCTGGGCGACGGTGAGCAATCTCGTCCAACTCGTTATTTTGGGGGTCTCCTGCATCCCGCAATGGGAAGAGGACTGCGTCGCTCGCTCGCAGGAGCATCAGGGAGACCAGCCACGTCGAACAGGATTCAGGGTGCAGCGCGTAACTGCGCGTACTTTGAAAACAACCCCTGCGGCAAAAAGGAAAGAGACGTTCTCCATCTGCCCTTCCGCGCCATATCATCTGCGTCCGGACGCGAATCAACTTCTCGCAAGTCTCGCTGTCAAATGGTATGCAGCTGCCTCACAGACTGCCGCTGCTGGCCGCTTGTTCGTGGCCGGCCGCCCCTTTGGACCGTCCTCGCTCCCTTCACATCCAGGACAAGAGCGCTCGCACTTTTCAAATCTGTGAGTGGCGCGGCGCTCGCGTCCTTTGTAGCGCAAATAACACGCGAGAGCGAACGTTGTCACGGACGAGGCCGCGCGTCCGAGACCGCGACCGAGGCCGCGCGAGCAAGGCCACCACCGAGGCCGCGCGAGCAAGGCCACCACCGAGGCCGCGCTCACCTCGCCTCGCCTCGCCTCGCCCCGAGCTGGGAGTTCTCCAGAGCCGGGTGCCAATTCGCTTCGGGCTACCTCTTTGTTACTTTGGACCATACAACCGCAACTACACGCAGACGAACGACGCGACCAGTTGCATGGGCGTCTACTCGCCCTCGAAGTCCAGAGTTGCGGCGACGTCCGCCTCGCCCTCGAGATCCAGCGTGGGTGCATTCGCTCGCGCCCTGGTCAATCTCGCCCTCGAGGTCAGCGCGCCAGGGAGGTCTCGCGCCTGCAAGAGCTCGAACGCGTGCTGGAACGCGTGGCAGGATATCGCCAAAGCCTCCGCGCCCTGCCTCACGGAGGACGCTGGCGAGCTATTCAAAGAGGCGGCTCTTCTTGATTGGCCACACGAGCGTCGATGCGCTCTACCCATCGAACCTCGCCCGCAGGACAGCAAAACCGGCGGGGATGTGGAGCGCTCTTCGCACATTTTGCTCAAGACCTCGAGCCCAACCAAGAGCGAGCGGTAAAGCGGCTGCCGAGCTTGTGCCTCCAAGCCCAAGCTTCAACGTCTCGAAACCCACACCTCCGTGTCATGGCGCTGTTTACATCCATGCGCGGAGCCAATGCAGACAAGGCGGCGCCTTTGCTGCGATACCGGCTCCTGCCTGCCGACCAAGAAGGCACCGGCGCGACCACCACTCAGGGCAGAATGCGCTTGCGACTGCAGCCGAGTTTGCGAGGCAACTGCAAGCGCATTTGCACCGTCATGGAGTCTGCACTGCATCCACATCTGGCCACGCTCAAGCAGGCCACCGCCCGCATTATTGAGGAGGCCGCGCTGGAGCCACGCCAGGGCCATCTTTGACTTTCTTTCCACTGACCGGGCTAACTATTGTGTGCGAGCGCATGCTGTCGATACGGCGCCAGCAGCGCAAGGCGCGCCAGGAGGCTGCGCAGGCGCTGGCGCGGCGTTGAGCTAACCTTGGTCTCTGGTGGCGGCCCTGCCAAGGAGTCGGACTCGGTAGCCGCTGACGTCGTCGCCTTGGCGGGCCATAGGCCTTGAAGCCTGGTCCAGGTCATGGTGCTGTAGTAGCTGGCGAGCACCTCGCCGGTGGTGTCGTGCACGATGCATGCTGTCCTTGCCGCCGTACTTGACCTTGTGTCAGACTAGACGCTCGGCGGGCTCCGGCTCGCCCAGGGCGCCCTACCCCGCTCAAGCTGCTCGGCAAGTACTAGCACAAGCGAGGGAAGAAAGTTGAGCTATTGTTCGTGGTCTGCTAGCTGGCGTAGCCTGCGGCGCTGGTCAAGCAAGGACTCGGTCTCGGCAGCCGGTGACGACGTCGCCTGCCCTGCCGTGGTCAGCCAGCTGTACCGTACGTACGGTCAGGCGGTCACAAGGCCGGTCCCGTCTGTACTTAAGGTCCTTCAACCTGAGCCAGGTTGGGCTCCTATAGTAGCTGGTGAGTACCTCGTCGGTGCTGCCGTGCACAATGCCATCCTTGCCGCCGTAGTTGACCTTGAGTGCTTGTAGTTTCTAGCTGTAAATGTAAAGTGCTTCACTATTGATTCAAATATTTTAATAAAACACACATTTTGAAAATTTGTTTCCATTTTACGAATATAATATCTTTTTAAATTCTAATCTTCAAAATTGACTTAAATTTTTAAGTATTTTGAAGAAGTTTCAATATATAGCATGTTTTTAGCCTTTTTTAAATGTGCAAAATCAAACCTTTCATGTCAGCCAGCAAGTCCCGGCACTCAAGGTCAAGTACGGCGGCAAGGACGGCAACGTGCACGACATGACCGGCTAGGTGCTCACCAGCTATTACAGCACCGTGATCTGGCCGAGGCCGCAGGGCAAGGGACAGACGGGACCGGCCCTATGACCGCCTGATCCTGGCGACGTCGTCACTGGCTGCCGAGTCCGACTCCTTGACCAGCGCCGCAGGCTAGGCCAGCTGGCAGACCAAGATTAGCTCAACCATCTTCTCTCTCTCGTGCTAGTACTTGCCGAGCAGGTGGCGCGGGGTAGGGCCGCCGTGGGCGAGCCCGAGCCCGCCGAGCATCCAGTCTAAAATTTCAAGAATACTAGGAAACCTTTTCATTTAAAAGCCGAGTATTCAACTCAGACAGTATGATCGGCGGCCCCGGACGCCGTCAATTGCGTGGTGTCAGCCAGCAAGTCCCGGCACTCAAGGTCAAGTACGGCGGCAAGGACGGCAACGTGCACGACATGTCCGGCGAGGTGCTCACCAGCTACTACAGCACCGTGACCTGGCCGAGGCCGCAGGCCAAGGGGCAGCCTGGACTGGCCATATGACCGCCCGATCGTACACCTGGCCGACCACGGCCGGGCAGGCGATCTCGTCACTGGCTGCCGGCTCCAGCCCCTTGACAAGCGCCGCAGGCTAGGCCAGCTGGCAGACCAAGAATAGCTCAACCATCTTCTCTCTCTCGTGCTAGTACTTGCCGAGCAGGTGGCGCGGGGTAGGGCCGCCGTGGGCGAGCCCGAGCCCGCCGAGCATACAGTCTTACACGTGGAAAGACGGCCTTCTGCATGGGAGAGAATCCCCGTGTGCGAGCCCGAGCGCCCTGAACAGCGGCAGGTCTCAGGACTTATGTGTGTAACACACACGGCACTGACCACGACGCCGCCGCCAAGGTCCTCGCCACCTTCCAAAGAGCTCCGCAGCCTGGTTTGGGTATTCAACGAATGAAAATGTGTGGCTCCAGCACCGTCTGACCGCAAGCTGCACTGCTGATTGCTCAAGGGTTCGTAGGCGGCGTTTGCGGCTGCCACCCCGAGTCCGGTTCCTTATCGACGCCAGGACGTGAGCTGCTGAGCACAGCAGGTAGTAGGCCAGGACAGGCCCCAGCATGTTCTGTCTCTTCAAGAGTAATTGCAAGTGAAAGGTTCTCTCGCTCCATCGCCCTGCAGCGAATTACTTCCTCCTACAATAGATGTGCTCTCCTTCCTTGCGTGCTTGTCAAGAGGTCCCGGCCTACACTCAAAATGCCCGCCGACTAAGCCTGAGTCATCAAGCGACGTTGCTCGGCCTATGTATGGGGCTTCCTAGCTCGACAGCCTGCCGGAGCCCCCTGAGTACTCAGCCTGTTAGAAAACATGCGCGACTTGCGGGTGAAGAGGAACATGAAGAGGGCCAGATCTTGCTGAATGGAGCGAGCTCTTGCCGGGGCTGCCATGGGACATGTCTCGATTTTCTTCACGCCCATTTCAGAGAGCGCGCTCGCAAAACGCGAGAGGAAAGAAAGCCCACTTTGGCGTCCGCTCGTTACTCCACACGGCAACAATGGCAGTCAAACAACATCTGAAGTGCTCGCGCCTCGACGAAAGCATCTGTCCATTGCCAAGTCCGAGTCCGAGTCAAGTTGCCAAGTCCACGTCCGAGTCAAGTTGCCAAGTTCGAGTCTGGGTCAACTGAAGAATTCGAGAGCCCGTTGTGGCAACCTTTGCGAACTTCGAAATGACGCAGTACCTATTCTGGCGGTCCGGCCAGCCGCATGGCTCTGGACCCCGGACAAGGAGCCAGCTTGCACGAGCAGGCGTGAAACGACAAGCATCGTGCAAGCCCTGCTTGCAGCCGGGATCGCCGGGCTGGCTGGCTGGCTGGCTGCACGCCTGCACAGTTGGTTCTTTGCCGCGCCACTTCAAACCCAGAACTGGAAAGGAAAGAAGGCGCACACTCTGAGTTCCACCTGTGAAGAGGACACCAATTATCCGGCGTTGGCTCCCAGCGCCGCGTGTCCCAGTCCCAGCGAGTGCGGCATCGAGAAGAGGTTTGGCTCCCGGCGCCGCGCGTCCCAGTCCCAGCCAGTGTGGCGTCGAGAGGAGAAGAGGGACCTGTTGGAGCAGTCCCAACGCCGTGCAACCGCCACCCGCGCTCGCGCGCGGCCGAGACAGAGACAGAAAGGTTACCTGCCCACCAGAGCTGGCCTGGCGGACGCCGGCGACGGGGAGGAGCAGCAGGCGGAGGCGCAGGCGTAGGAGTAGGAGCAGGAGCGAAGCCGCCGAGGCAGCCGCGCGGTCGAGCGGCGTCGACGTGCAGGTCGCGATGTTCGCGGCGACGAGCGCTGCGGCGCCGGCCATGGCGACGCCTCGGCGCGCACCGTCGGCTGCGAAGCGCGCGGGCGGGCGGCGGACGTCGACGGCGGGCACCGCGCGGCGGTCGTCCCGGCGCAGCTCGCGCAAGTCGGCCACCGGCAGGACGAACTCGCAGAAGCTCCGGGAGGAGGAGGCCTTTGCGGGCGGCGCGCCCTCCCTGTTCGAGGCCAGCTTCATGTCGCTGGACGAGGAGGACGTGGACGTGGACGCAGACGCCAGCGCGATCTTTGGCGCTGACTTGGACGTGGATCCCGCGGATGGCGCGGAGATCTTCAGTTCGCCCGGGCGCAGGGGCGACAAGGGCGAGGACGATGCGGAGAATGCCGGCGCGCGCGGCAACAAGGACCCGGCCACGCCGGTGCGCGGCAACCCGGTGCTGGAGCGCGTGAAGCGCGCCGCGGCTGGGTCTGCGCGCGCCTCCTCGCAGCGGCGCAGCAAGAAGCGGCGCGTGGCGGCAGGCGCTGCCTCGCCCGTGGGCGGCCTGGACGAGTCCATGTTCGAAGCGGTGAACGCGACGCCGCAACGCGGCAGCGGTCGACGCGCCTCCACCGCAGCGAAGCAAGCTGCCGCGGAGGCTCAAGCACAGGCACAGGCGCAGGCACAGGCGCAGGCACAGGCGCAGGCCCGCGAGTTCAAGGACCGCGGCAACTCGCACTACGCGGAGAAGGACTACGATCTGGCGGTGGCCATGTACTCTCGCGCGATCGTGCTGGACCCCCGCAATGCGGTGTACTACGGTAACCGCGCGGCAGCCCGACTGATGCAGGCGCGGTACGTGGAAGCCATTGAAGACTGCTCGCGGGCAATGGAACTGGACCCGACGTACGTTCGCGCCCGCGTCCGGGCTGCGCGCGCCTCGCTGGCCATGGGCGACATGGCGCTGTGCAAGAGCCACCTGAGCACGCTTGTGCGCCAGGGCACGGGCCACACGGACGAGGTGAAGGAGATGCTTGTACTCTTTGCCGAGTACGAGCAGCTTCTGGAAGACTGCGACGTTGCGCTCAGCGAGGAGAATTGCGAGGAGTGCGAGCAGCTCTCGTGCCGCGCGCTACAGATCGCACCCGGATCGCGTCGCGTCTGGGTATGCCGGCAGGCGCTTAAGCTGCTGCGCCTCGCGACGCAGTCTGGCATCGCGCCCGGCATGAGCAGCTCGGAGCTGCGCGGCGTACAAGCCGAGCTGGAGTCCGTCATCGGCAGCACCAAGAGCGACGCGGACCGTGCCTCTCTGCTCACTGACTTTTACGAGTATGGCAAGATGCTGCAGTACTGCGCGCTCACCACGGAATCCAAGATCCTCTATGGCGGCTGCCTCAAGCTGAAGCCGCAGGACCCACGCACCGAGCGCCGCGTCGACCAAGTCTCTGAGATGGAGCGTCTGCTGGACGCTGGCCAGGTCGCCTTCGAAGAGGGCCGCAACGCGGAGTCTCTGCGCGCCTACGACGAGGCGCTCCAAGTCGACCCGGAGAACGACGCATTCAACGGGCGGACGTACTTTCGGCGCGCTGCCGTCTACGTGGCGCTGCACCGCTACCGCGAGGCCATTGAGGATTGCAACCGCACGCTGCAGAAGATGCCGCGCTATAACAAGGCCCGCGTGCGTCGCGCGCACGCCTTTATCAGGCTTGGCGACTTCAAGACTGCGATCGAAGACCTCGAGCGCACCTACCGCAAGGAGCCCTCGGCCGCAGTGCTGCGCGAGCTCAAGATGGCGCGCGAGATGCAGGCCTCGGCGGTTCGCAAGGAGCAGGAGCGCCGCGCGCAGGCCGAGTTTGAGCGCATGAAGCGCGAGCGCGAAGCCGCCAGCTACTTTAGCGAGCGCCGCAGCACCTTTGCTGCGGGCGCCGCACCCGGACCGCGCACTCGTCATACCTTCTCCTCGTCTTTTAAAAGCACGAGCGGCGCCTCCACGCGCGCTAGCAGCAGCACCTCGAGTAGCAGCAGCAGCAGCAGCAGCAGCAGTAGCAGCAGTGGGGCGGCCCCGGGAGCTGCAGGCCCGAGTGCCTCCACACGTCGCCGCCAGACCGAGGCACCCCCACAGCACTCGTACAACACTCGCAGCAGCAAAAAGCCGAGCCGCGCGGATCGCCGCCGTTCCTTTGAGCCAGACACTGTTGACCACTACGAGGTGCTCGGCCTGCCACAGACCGCGACGACCGCGGCCGTCAAGAAGGCCTACAAGCAAAAGGCGCTGCGCTACCACCCGGACAAGTGCAAGTCGCCCAAGGCGGAGGCCCGCTTCAAGCGCGTCGCCGAGGCGTACCGCGTCCTCAAATCCCCACAGACGCGCCGGGCGTACGACACCAAGCGGAGACCCTCCTACTGGTGAGCGGGTTGTGCAAGCTTGGTCGTGGCCTTGCAAGTCGTGTTTCTGTGCGGGCGAGATGACTTGCACAATGCACAAGCAACATACCACACAGCTGACGGAGAGACCGGCAGAAAGAGAGAGACGGAACGAAAGAAAGATGATAATGAGAGATGACTACAGACAGCCTCCGTCCCCTGACGGGCCTTGCGGCAGGCACAAACAAGCTTTCTTACCAGGCGTCCACCTTGCGGCTCACCGCCCACGACTTTGTCGTGGGCTTGCGCAGGTCCACTCCATCGTCGTCGTCCTTCTTCTTGGCGCGCTTCTGGCGCTTCTCTGCGCCCTTGGTCGTTGCTAAGCGCTCGGCTCGTCTCTTGGGCCGCTCTTCAATGACCTGCGCCACGCCTGATCTAGATGTCACTGGAGCCAGTGGTTCAGCGGGTGCGGGTGCAGGGGCCTCGGGCACCACGGCTTCGGGCACTACAGCCTCGGCCTTGGCCGCAGCCTCCTTGTCTTTGCCCCCCTTCTTTTGCGCAGCCTTCTCGCCAGACTCGCTGCTGTCATTCTTTGTCTTTGACGGCTCAGAGGCCTTCTGGTCGACGCCCTGGGCCCCGGCCTTGCCGCCAACGGCCTTGGTCTTCTTCTTGGTCTTGTCGGCCGCGTCAGCGGGCGTCTTGCGCTGGCGAGGTGGCGGCTTGCGCTCAGTGAGACCGAGCTTGGGTAGGGCCATGCCATCGCACGACTTGAGGCGCGGTGCGTCCGCAAGGAAGGTGGTCACGACGGCCTTGGCAAAGGCTCGCCTTCGCTCGCCCTTGTCCTCCTTGTCGTCCTCCTCCTCCTCGCCCTCCCCCTTGGTCTTCTTCCCCTTCTTCGTTTTCTTCTTGTCGCCTCCTGACGCAGCCGCATGCGTATCTGCGACCGGGTTGCGGGCCACAGAAATGTGAATGAGCGATTTGGCCACGAGCGAGACGGGCTTGACGTCGTCAAAGGAGGCGAGCGCGTTGGAGCTAATGTCCAGTACCGCGAGCTTGGCGCAAGCCCCCAAAATGCCCGCGTCAATGCTGGCGATGGCGTTGTTTGCGAGGCGCAGCTCCGCGAGGAGCGTGCACTTGTCCACCGCAGGGACGGCCTCGAGCCGGTTGTTGGAGGCGCTCAGCTTCTTGAGGCCAGCAAGATTGTCCAGGCGCGCGTCCTCGCCAAGCGACTGCAGGCGGTTGCCCGAGAGGATGACGGTATTCACCTGCGGCAGCGGGCTGTCAAAGCGGACCTCCTCAAGTTCGTTGTCGTTGAGCACGAGCGCCGAGAGCTGCGCCATGCCGGCGAGGGGCTCGCTGGAGAAGCGTCGCAGGCGGTTGCCCGCCAGCTTGAGCGTGACGAGCTTGTCGAGCTTCCAGCGCCCGATGCGCTCCAGGCAATCATCCTCGAGCTGGTTCTTGCTCAGGTCCAGAAACGTCAGCGTGGCCCGCGCGCTGGGCGCCAGCACGCGCTTGGGCAGCGCCGCCAGCCGGTTGCCCTGCAGGAAGAGCTTCGCCAGCGCCTCGAAGCCCTCGAGCGCCTTGGGCGCCACGCGGTCTACGCCCAGCTCCTCCAGGCGCAGCGCCTTGGCGCGCGCCGCCTCGCCCACGCCGGCCTCCTGCGCCAGCTGCTCCACGCGCGCGCGCGTCAGCACGCGCTCGCCCTGGGCGCCGGCCATGCCGGGCTCCGCTCTCGTCCGCGCCCTGCGGCTCGCCGGGTCCTCCGCCTCGGCTTGCCGGTGCTCCGCGGCGTTGCCGGCTCCGTCGGCGCCCGCGACGGCCGCCCCCGCGCCCGCTCCGCCGGCGGCCGCGCCGCGCTCGGTCTGGGTCTCGGTCTCGCCCTCGGGCTCGGGCTCGACCACTGGCGCCAAGCCTCCTGCCGCCGGCGAAAGACGGCCGCCGCGCGTCCCGCCGGCGCATCCGGGGCGCGCCGGTTCCGCCGGCGCCAACGTTATCCCGCGCCAAGCAGCGCAGCGCAGCAGGCGCGCGGGCTGGCCAGGGCGCCAGGCGCGCGCGCGGGCGCGGCGCGCGGCAGGCGCGAGACGGCGCGGCGCGGCGCGAGACCGCGCGGTCGGTCGGTCGGCCGCCCCGGGCCGGATGCGGCGCCGGAGCGCGGGCCGGATGCGGCGCCGGAGCGCGGCCGCGGCGCGCGCGCAGGCGCGGGAGCGCGGCGTCCCAGCGACGGCGCGCGTCCCAGCGGCGGCGGCGGCAACGCGCGGCCCTGCGCGCGCGCGCGCGCGCAGGCGGCGACCGCGCGGGGAGGAGGCAGGCTGGCAGGGGCTGGCGCGGAGGCTCGGCGGCGTCGCGGTGGCGCTGGTGGCGCTGAGCGCGAGGTGCTGCAGCGCGTACGTGCCGAGCCCCGTCGTGGGTGTCAACAGGCTCGAGGTGTACGTGCAGCCGGGCGACGGCAGCGCGGGCGAGCCGCTGCCCGTGCAGCCGCACGTCGCGTTCCTGGACAACCAGGGCCGCCTCGTGAACACGGACAACAACGCGTACTACTTTGGCAAGAAGTGCTTTGCCAGGTTCGAAATCAACACGCTCCCGGCCAACGCGCGCTATGCCGTGCTGGAGCAGGAGGGCCGCGAGGGAGAGATCCCCGAAGCAGACATTGTGCAGGGCTGGGCGAACTTCACAGGGCTAAAGTTCGACGACCTCGGCACCGACTTCGTCATCAACTTCTACACAGAGAGCCTGCAGGTCGACTCGGACTACTTCGACAATGTCCTGGGCTCCCCGTACGAACTGCAGGTCATCCAGCAGGTCGGTACCGCCACGGGCGGCAGCGCTTTCTTGCCGCAGCCCATTGTGTCCATCGTGGATCGCGGCGGCAACACCGTCGATACCATCACCGAGGGCACCATGACCGTCAGCCTGTGTGAACCGGCGGACGGCCTCGGGTGCGCGGCCAGCCCGGGCGGAGCGCTTGCCAACCTGGGCATCACCAGCACCTTCGTGGTCGACATCGTAGGCGGTCGCGCCGTGTATTCGGGACTGAGCATCGACAAGGCCGGCACGCCGTACCAGCTCAAGTTCGAGTCCACGTACTCTGGGCTGGCCCAGACGCTGGTCACCTCGGACCCCTTCACCGTCGGCGTGGGCCGCGCCGTGGAGATTCGCATGGAGCAGAACGTCTCGGGCGCCAAGGGCGGCCTGCCGTTCGAGGACCAGCCTGTCATCTCGATGCGCGACGCCGGCGGCAACATCGTCACGGAGGATAACGTGGCGCCGCCCAAGTCCAAGGTGGAGCTCTATCTGAGCAACAACCCGACCGTGGCGCTTCTCTCGTCGGACCTCTACCCGTCGCGCACGCTGACCTTCACGGCCGGCATCGCGACTGCGACCGACTTCAAAATCAACAATGTCGGCCAGGGCTATCAGATTCGCTTCACCGCCCACATGCGCACGGCCACCGGAGTGCTGTACACCGTGATCGCTGACTCGCCGCCCTTTGATGTGGTGCTGGGCGACCCGACGGCGCTGGAGATCAAGCGCGGTGTCGGCGGCGCGTACTCGAGCGGCTTGCCCTTTTACGAGCAGCCCATCGTGCAGCTCGTCGACGGCGGCGGCAACGTCTTCGACGCCGAGAGCTCCGCCACGGTCACCGCGGCCCTCGTGGTCAGCCCGGGTAACTTCCCGCTGCTTGGGACTCCGGTAGCCACCTTCTTCCGTGGCGTGGCGCGCTTCCGCTCCCTGAAGATTGTGCAGGAAGGCACAGGCTACGAGCTCGAGTTCACAAGCTCCGTCGACGGCCGTGACCTGTCCGTGCGGCATAGCTTCGACGTGCTTCCGTCCACCGAATTCGAGGTCCTCCCGGGCGATGCGCAAAAGCAAGACGAGTACGGTCACGCCGTCTCCATGTACGACGACACCGCGGTGGTCGGGGCGCCGCGTGAGGACCTCAACATCCTTGAGGTGCAGCGCGTCACCACAGCGGCCGACGAGGGCGCCTCGCTCGTCAACCAGGTTCAGCGCGTGCAGATCCGTGCGCAGCACCGCACCGAGGTCCAGGTGGTCTCCTCCTGCGGCACGGGCGGCGCGCTCGGCGGCTACTTCACGCTCGCCTACGGCACGCGCACGAGTCGGCCGCTGCGCTACGATGTGCACCAGAATGTGCTCAAGTCCTACCTGGAGGCGGACCTTGGGGTCGGCTCGCTCACGGTCGAAAAGGTGCCCGTCACGGACGCCTGCACGGCGTCCTACAGCTACAACTGGACCATCTACTTCAGCGACCTGGAAGGCGAGATCCCGCAGCTCGTGCCCAACTTCGTCGGGCTCAGCACGTCCACGAGCCCGGACCCGGACACCTTCCGGTACTCGGCGACCGAGTTCCAGGGCTTGCAGTCGGCCAGCTCCGCATCAGCCGATGTGAGCGTCACCGTGGCCACGCTCACCGACAGCCCTGTCATCGGGGGCACCTTTTCGCTGCTCGTAGGCGGCGACAACACGCCGCTTGGGGACGAGGTGGCCTCGGTCGCGACCATCGACCTCGACATCGCGTCCAGCGGGCTGCAGGTCAAGACGGCGGTCGAGACCGCGGTGCGCAGCCTCGTCGCTACGCACTACCAGTCGTTGTACTCCAGTTTCAACCTCGTCGACGTCTCGCGCACGGGGCCCGACAGCCAAGGTGGCTACACCTGGGACCTCACCTTTCCCGCCACCACGGTTGGTGTCTACGACTGGCGCCCCGTCGAGGTGGACACCTCGGGGCTCACTGGCCTCGGCGTCAACGCGCTTGTGACAGTGGTGCGAGACGGCACGGCGCCGCTCGCGGGCAAGTTCAGCCTCTGGTTCAAGGGGTACGGACCGAGCGCCCTGCTGGACTTCGACGAGAGCCCGGGGTCCTTCGAGGCCAAGCTCGAGGGCCTGCCCACCGTGCAGGACGTGAGCGTGACGCGGTCGCCCACATCCACGGGTTATGTGTGGACCGTCACCTTTCTCGCCACCTCTACCGCAACGGAGTACGGCTTCGTGGCGGACGACCCGAGTAATTTGCCACCGCTCAAGGCGGACACGTACCAGCTGCGCGGGACGGGCGCCCGCGTTCTCATCGAGTACGCCTACGCGGTGGACAACATGGACACGCTGAGCTGCCAGCCGACAAACAATGCGCTGCACGCCTACGACGCCAGCGTCGAGCCGGACACCTGCGTGCTTCAGGACATTGACCAGTTCCTCCTGCCCGCCGATATGCCCGTCATGGGCAAGATGGGCCATGAGACCGGGTCGGCCTACGTCATCTTCCGCGACCAGGTCAACAAGATGTGGAGCGAGGCCGCCAAGCTGCGTGGGTCGGACTCCACCCCTTACGACAACTTCGGCTGGGCCGTCTCCTACGACAACTCGACGCAAACGGACGGCACCAAGTCGGCGGTCGCGCTCGTCGGCGCGCCGCACGCATCGTACCGCGGGGACGCCGAAGTGCAGTCCATCACCTGCTCGGCCGACAGCGGCCAACTCGCGTTTCGCTTCCGCACGCACCTCTCCGCCTATGTCTCTTACACAGCCACGGCGCCCGAGCTGGAGGCCGCGCTGGAGGCCGCTTCAAGCATCACGGATGTCACCGTGGTCTACTACCTGGGGTCTACCGAGAAGGTCAACGAGCTGGACGCCAGCAGCGGTCACGTGCTTTGCCAGGCCAGCACCTCGGCGCAAGCCTCCCGCATCATCGCGCTGGTCACTTTTGTGTACCCAAACAACGGCGACCTGCCTCTATTGGAGCCCGTCACCGCGGACGTGAAAATTGAGACGCAGCCCATCCTCTTTGATTCCACGGCGTCGGTCGGCCGCAACGGACACCGCTACGGCGTCGTGGAGGTGAATGAGGAGGTAAAGGGGTCCATTTTGGGGAAGTCCACTGGCGACACGGGCTACGCGACCGGCGCGGCGTACGTCTTCTTGCCGGACACGAGCGGATCGACCTTTGAAGCGCCCACGCTGACCTGGTACGAGGATGCCAAACTTATGGGCAGCGACTGCATCGCTGGCGACGACTTCGGCTATGCTGTCAGCATCTACCAGGACACCGCGGTCGTTGGCGCGCCGCATCACGCGTACGACGCATCGGGCGCAAACAAGGTCGCGAGCGCCGGCGCTGTCTACGTTTTCAAGCGACAAACAGGAGGCGACTGGCTGCAGACGCAAAAGCTCGTGGTCACGAGCCGCGAGGTGAACGACCACTTCGGCAAGGTGGTGCTCGTCAAGGGTGACCTCATCGTGGCCTCGGCACCCGGCAAGGACAGCGCGACAGGTCGCGTCTACGTGTTCAAGCGGCAAGCGACGAATCGGCCGTTCTCGCTGGACCAGGCCATCTCGCCGGGCGACGGCCAGCCGGGCGACGCCTTTGGCAGCTCCATCGCCACCGACCTGAACACGCTCGTCATTGGTGCCGAATACGCGGACGGCCTCGAGAGCGATCTGGACGAGCAGATTCACGTGGCCGGCGCCGAAGAGCTGCAGCGCCGTTCGCGAAAGGCACAGACCACCAGCGCGCTCGTCGACTGCGGTGCCGTGTACTCGTACACGCGGCTTTCGACGCGCAACATCTTCACGCTGCACGAGCGAATCGCTCCGCGCGCGCCGCGGCCCAAGGGCCGCTTCGGCCACGCCGTCGCACTGGAACGCGACCTGCTCCTCGCCACCGAGCAGGAGGAGTACCGCGGCGCCTTCAATGCGCGCCGCTACATCTTCAAGGTGCGCACCTTTGTCGCCAACGAAACCATCGCGGCGGCGGCGGCGGCCGGCGACCCGTCGCCCTACATTCGCAACGTCTTCGCACTTACGTGGCGTCGCGAGGAGTCGGGCCTGGACGAGTCCACAATTCGGGCGGCGCGCCTAAGCGCGGACGCCTACGCAGGCGAAGGCAAGAAGGAGACCGTGTACACGAGCGCGTTCACGGACCTCCAGACGTCCTGGCTCCCGTTCGACGCATCCGCCGCAGATGTGCAGACCAAGGTGGACCGCGAGCTGGGCGCCGGCGACATTCTCGTCACACGCACCGACGCTGACGCGTACGGCGGTCACACGTGGCTCGTGACCTTTCTGGACATGCGTTCCGCGGGCGGCGCCGTGGGCGCGCAGCCGCTGCTGGGCGCCACGAGCCGGCTCGAAGGTGGCGGCGAGATTGAGGTGGAGGTCAGCCAGGAGCCGCTGCCGTACATTCACGGCGAGACGCACGTCTTCAAGCGGTCCCCGTCAGCTACGGGCGACTGGAAGCAGCACGCCATCTTGCGGCCCGAGGTGCAGCAGGACGGCGACCTCTTCGGGGAGGCCATTTCAATGCGTGGCCGGTACGCCATCGTGGGCGCGCCGAACCGCGACATGATGGACACCTCGAGCATCAACAGCGGCGCCGCCTACGTCTTCGACCTCGGCTTCGTGAACGTGAAGTTCACCAATACCGCGTCCGAGGCGTCCGAGGCTGCCGGTACAACCAGCATCGGCGTCTCGCGCTGCGTGCCGCAGTGCGTCGTGGGCCGCGAGCCGCCCGTTGGCACGCTGCCGGTAACCTTTGCGCTAGAAGAGACCGTCACCGTGCAGTACCTGCTGCAGGATGGTACGGCGCGCGCGCGCGCGGACTGCCTGCTGGACTCCAGCGCCACGGCGGAGTGCCTCTGGCTCAACGCGGACGACCACTCCTGGGATGCCGCCAAGATTACGCCCGACGTCTACGTGGACATTCCCTACGTGGACCCGCTCGAGGTGGCGCCGGGTCGCCAGATGCCTGTGATGAACCTTTCCGCGTCCACCACGTACGCCGAGAGCGTGCGGGCGGACTCGCAGTACGAGCGCTTCGACTTTCGCGCGCAGTCTGACTACGCGCCGGCCGGGGGTCAGCTTGCCTTCGGCGCCAACGAGCGCTCCCAGACCTTTGACGTGGTCATCACCAACGACGCGGTCCTCGAAACGCCGGACGAGACCGTCAACCTGCTCCTTTTCTCGGCCGGCATGCGGCCCGTGCCGGGCGGCGACCTATGGTCCGTGCTCACCATCCAGGACGACGGCGATGGCGGCGTCGGCACGCAGGACACCTTCGACAAGCACTTTGCGTCCACGCCTGCGTCACAGGCGCGCTTCGGGTCCGCAACCGCCATGAAGGGCCGCATTGCCGTGGTCACGGCGCCGCTCGAACGCCGCGGTGGCCTCCAAGACGCGGGCGCCGCCTACGTCTACCTGCAGTCCGCCACCACCGGGATCTGGGAGCTCGAGGCGACGTTGGAGTCGCCCAACGCGGTGTCGTCTGGTCGCTTCGGGCTCTCGGTGGCAACAGATGACATGGACCCGCACCGCATCATCGTCGGCGCCCCGGGCGAGTCGCCGCCCGCGGTGTACATTTTCATTCGGGAAATCGCAACGCCCAGCGCTGACCGGACGCTCGTGCCGGGCACGTGGGCGCTGGAGGCGCAATTCGAGCTGGACCCGACGGTCTTCTTCGACGCGCGCTGCGACCCGGCCAACTCTGGCTCCCAGGCGCGCTGCAAGAACGATCACCACCACACGGGCAAGGACGCACACTACGCGGGGCCGAACGCCGTCGCTCTGCATGGCAGATTCGCGGCGGTCGGTGCCAAGGGGCTTGAGGCGGTCTTTTTGTATCGGAAGCGGTACAACTACCAATGGCACCTCTTTCAGATGGTCAAGTCCTCGGATTACGCGGATGCAGCGTACCCTCTGAGCGGCGAGCACCGCAAGATCTACATGGAGCGGCCCCTGTTTGGGTCGAGCGTCGCTCTCTACGATGACACGCTCGTGGTGGGGGCGCCTCTTGGCGCGAATGAGCGTTATGTGGAGGCGAACAAGCCGTCCGAGGCGGCCGGAGACGTTGGGCTGACGTGCGCGGACGCCGGCTTTTTCACTGCAGGTGATCAGCAGCCGACGCTGTACGCGTGGTCGCTCAACGAGTACGCCAACACATACTCGTGGGCTGCCGCAAGCGCGGCGGAGCAGACCTCGTACCTGGAGGAGGCCAATGCCGGCATGCCACTGTACTCGGTGGTCACCTGCGAGGAGACAGATGCAAACACGCTGACGATCCGCAGCAACGGCATTCCGGACCACGCTCTCGGCATCTTCCCGCTGACGCCGGACACCATGTTTGCGAACGCCGCAGACAACGCGCGCAGGGTGCTGCCGCAGGGCCACGTGTTGCGGCTGCCCCGATTTCCGAACGTTACGGTCGTGAACCCAGTGTCCGTGCTGAGAGACGCAACGCGGCTGCCGGCCGGCGTTGTGGGCTTCGCTCTGAACGGTGTGCCCTTTCTCAACCCATTCACAGCAGACGGCGACGACGCGACGCGGCCCGACTCGGTCGGGTACAGCGGCAACCTGGCGGACCTGTGCAGTGGCGCGCCCGTGAGCATAAGCGGCGAGAAGTCGGACATGTACGGGTACCGGAGCAATCCGATCTGCTTTTACGCGCAGCCTCCTGAGCTGGCGGCCAGTGTGCCGAAGTTGCAGACCGGCAAGTACACGCCGCTGGAGTTTGACGCGGACGCCGTGACGAATCCGACGCCCGGGGCGAGGTCGCCCAAGCTCGGCTACGCGCTGGATGGCTTCCCAATCTACGGCCCGTTCGACGAGTTTGGTAACATCCCGACGGACCTCGATGCGTGCAACGGCCGCATGGACAGCGCCCTGGGGCACTACGTGTACCACCTGACGCCACATCGCGCCCCCTACGTGCTGGGTTGCTTTCGCGGCAAGTTGAGCACGGACGTGCCCTTCGTGGCGAATCCGTTCCCCGAATTCAGCCCGGGCGCCAATGGCGCGCGCGACCTGACCTTTTACGGGCGCGGCGCGGCGTACGTGTTTCTGCTGCGCAGCCTGACGGAGGTGGCGGCTCCGACGTCGGTAAGCGGGCTGGACGTGGCGCCCAAGCCGAACCCCTTCAACGGAAATGCAGCGGCGACGGATGTCTGGGTGGAGCAGACGCGGCTCGAGGCGGAGGACAGCGAGCATGGCGATCGCTTTGGCCACGCGCTGGCCATCGACACGGACCAGGTGCTGGTGAGCGCCTTTCGCGACACGGCCAAGGCGCGCAGCACGTGGGACTTTGAAACGGGCGACCTGCGCGGTTGGACCAAGACGGGCGACGCCTTCGACGCGCAGCCGACGTATGGCGACAACAGCGCACAGCGCAACGTGTATGGCGACTGGCTCGTGTCAAACTTTCGCGACTACGAGCGCAAGACCTACATTGGCAGCTCCAATCGCGAGGGCACCAAGATCGACATCGCCGAGTACATTACTGGCGAGGACCGCACGGTGCCGTACGGCCCGGGCAGCACACACGTCGACCACCCGTTGCCGCGCACGCTTCCCGCGCACGAGCTGCGCGAGGCCATGTTTGGCCTCTCGCCGCGGCGCGGCGAGGCGTCCAAGCCGCGCGGCAGATTTTACATTGGCACCTTCGAGGCGCGGCCGGCCACGTACTCGAACGGCGGCTTCTCCACATCCTACGAGGAAGGCCGCGTGCAGGGGGACGAGCCACAGGGCACGCTGACGTCGGACGCCTTTCAAATCTACGGCACGAAGCTAAGCTTTCTCGTTGGCGGAGGCTGCGATGAGGATCGAGTCTACGTGGAGCTCATTGTGGACGGCGTGCCTGTCCGCCGCGAGACGGGCAAGTGCCGCGAGGAGATGCGTCGCGTGGTTTGGGATGTCTCCATGTACCGGTGGCAGACGGGCGTGCTGCGCCTCGTGGACGCGAGCTCTGAGCCGTGGGGCCACCTGAACTTTGACGATGTGCGCTTCAACTGGCACCCCTCATACGAGGCCAAGTCGACAACGCCCTCCTCGGACGGCAGCAATCGGCGCCAGCCAGCCGGCGGCGCCATGCAGTACTCTGGCGAGCCGCAAGCAGGCGCGGTGTACGCGTTTCGGCGGCGCTCTGGGAGTCTGGTGGAAGAGCCGTGCGAGATCGACTGCGACGAGTTTGGATGCTTTTATCTGGCCACGCCGCCCAACCGTTCCACCTGCGTGTGGGAGCAACAGCAGAAGCTGCAGCCCAGCGATCGCCGCCCGTACGAGGCCTTTGGGTGGTCTGTCGCCGTGGACGATGCCACGGGCCTCGCCATGGTGGGCGCTGTAAACGGGCGCGTCGTGGACGCCTTCAACCGAGACGACATGGGCGGTCGCGCGCAATTTGGCGCAGTCTACGTCTTTCGACGCGTGCCGGAGGAGCGGTCCCAGATCGGCACCTTTGTGGCGAAGCCTTACTGGATGCCGATCGAGACGCTCAAGGCGCAGGCCCCAGACAAGGCAGAGTCCGGACCGGCCCAGTTCGGTTACAGCGTGGCGCTGAGCGGGTACAGCGCCATCGTGGGCGCCCCGACCAAGTCAGCGCTCGAGCCGATGGGTACGGACGTGACTACGCACAACGAGGCGTCGGTGCGCGCCTTTCCAGAGGGCGGCGCAATGTATACTATGGACGTGGGCGCGGTGAACGTGCGTTTCAAGTACAAGGAGTACGCGGTCCTGGAGAACCACGAGACCTTGCCATCCTTCCAGAATGTGGCCACCATCAAAGTGGAGCGCTTTGGTGACCTCACGCAGACCGTGCATGTGGCGTATAGCACGACGGACATTACGGCGAACGGCGTGTCAGAAGCCAGAGCGGCCTACTGCCAGACGCTGCTGTACACGTCGCGCGGGCAGGAGTTGTGCGGCGACTACGTGCACCAGACGGGCGTGCTGACCTTTGACCCTGACGACACCGAGGTCGAGTTCACCGTGCGTACCATCAACGACGACTGCAACGAGCCGCACTCCGAGTACGTCCTTTTGCAGCTCAGCATTCCGGGCGGGCCGCCGCTGCTGGGCGAGCAGTACTGGGCCCGACTACGCATCGACGACGACGACTATGACAACCAAATCAACAGGCTGCTCTGCCCGCAGATGTCCTACCCGGTCTCCAGCGTGCATCCCTTTTATTCCGCCTCCGAGACACCCGACCTGCGCGGCACGCCAGCCTCCAAGGAGCCGCTGCCTGAGACCGAGGCGGTCAAGTGGGTCTTGGAGAATGTCAAGTGAGGAATCAATCGCCTGTTTGTCTTTGAGTCTGCTCGTGGAGGGCTTTGTCATTTTCTCGTTCTCACTCGAAGCCGGCGCCATTTCACGTCAAGCAGCCTTGTCAATCAGCAAAGTCTGTCAAGTTGTTCATCATCATCATCATCATCATCTTCATGGTCTGTTACATGCAATGTGCGAGGAAAAACCGGGTGTTGCTCGACTCATAAACTCAGGCCTTCTTCTCTTGAATGGCGAACATCTGATCGCTGGTCTCCTTCACGGACTCGGCGTTCGCATCGTCTTCAGACAGCCAGTCGTACTCGTCATCTGTGATGGTCTCATCGTCTCCAGCGCCGTGGCCGTTGGCGCGCGCTGGCGAAGCGCGCTTGCGCGAGCTCGGGCCGCGGTCCTTGGATACTTGGCGTGTTGCGACGTCTTCATCGTCTTCATCGTCGTCGTCGTCGTCGTCATCATCATCATCAACATCATCGTCGTCGTCGTCATCATCATCGTCGTCCTCCTCCTCCTCCTCTAGCTCGTCGAGCGAGGCGGCTGTGAGGTCGGCATCGGTGGCATTGCGGAGTTCGCGAATAGCGAGGCGACTGAGCGAGTCGACGAGATCGTCGAGGTCGTTCTCAACGTGAAAGACGTCAAAGGCTGCAAGCAGACGCGGGTCATGGCGCATGACGAGCGGACCAAGGAGGGCGGCCTCGTCATGCTCGAGTTCGCCCTGCGCGACGAGGTAGAACATGGTGTCGAGGATGAGCTTGTCGGTGTCGATGGCGGAGAGCGGCGCCGGCGGCTCGGATGGGCTGGTCCACGAGCGCACGGCCTCAGGGCCGGCGACGATAGAAAGCTGCGTGAGGGTGTCAACAAAGTCGTCGAGGTCGAGCGTAGCGGCGTGCGCCTCGTGCGCGGCCAGAATGCGCTCGTCCTGCTTGCTGATGAGTGCGCCGAGAACCTGGAACTGTAGCTCGGAGAGCACGCCGTCGGCGCGCAGCACACGCACGAAGTCGAGTGTCTCGGAGGCCTCCCTACAGAGCGTCGAGTCCATCTGCTGCGGGTGCGCGGGGGCGGCGCTACGCACGATGCATAGCCTGTGAAAGGAGTCGATGGCATCCTCGAGGTCGCCCTCGGCAAGCAGAACCTCAAAGATGGCAAGCACGCTCGGGTCCCGCCGCTGGATGAGGTCGACGAGGATGCGCACCTCGACCGAGTCGAAGACACCCTGGTGCAGCATCTTGGCGAGGAAGGACCCCTTGTCGAAGTCGATGAGGATGGTCAGCAGCTGGTCCGCCAAGACGCGCTCGTTCTGGTGCTCGCAGTAGGCTTTCCAGGCCAGGGACACGCTCGAGTGCGTTTCGCGGAACATGCGAAGGAGGACCTTGGCCTCGCGCTGCTCCAGGTAGCCCTGCTGAAGCATGAGGAGGAGGACGCGCTCCAGCCCGTAAAAGCGCGTGATGCGTCGCAAGGTGTCGGCAAAGTCCTCCTCGTCGCCGCGCTCTTCGTACACCTGAGCGGCGGCCTGCACGAGCGCGTTGCGCATGTCGACCAGGCGCTTCGCGGTCAACGTCTCGGCCGGCGACAGCAGGCCGCGTTTGTGCAGGGCGACCAGGACTTGGTACAGCAGCTGCTGATCCTCCTCGTCCATCTCCTCGTCCTCGAGAACACCGTTGCCCCCAAGGTCGTCGTCGTCGTCGTCGTCGTCGTCGTCGTCGTCGTCGTCATCATCGTCATCGTCGTCATTGTCGTCATCGTCGTCATCGTCGTAGGTGGACTCTTCATCGTCATGATAGGCGGCAGTCCTTTTGCCCTCGGCGCGAGAGCTCGCCTCGATGCGGGCGATCCGCTCGAGGGTATCGGTAAAGTCCTCCCAATCTTTATCCTGCCAGTAGACCTCGATGGCGGCCATGACACGATCGTCGCCCTCGGCAACGAGATGGCGGATGATGTCGGCGTCACGCTCTGAGAGCATGTGCTGGTCCTCCATGTAGGTGACGGTCATGAAAAGGTGGGATTGGCGAAGCCAAAAGTCGCCCTCGTCCTCGTCCTCGTCCTCGTTCTCATCCTCTTCACCGTCGTCGTCGTCGTCGCTGCGGGTCGGATGAATGCCGTTGGCTAGCTCGCCAAACTCGGATCCCTCCGTGCCAGCGTCGAGGTCGGTGTCCAGGTCCTCGGTGTCGCCGTCCCCCTCGTCATTGTCCTCCAAGTCGAAGCTGCCGCTGTCAAGCTTGCGCGGCGCGACGCGCGCCGAGGCGCCAGCGGCCGTTCCGAAGGCCGGCCTGCGCCGCCCGGCCTGCTGCTGCTGCTGCTGCTGCTGCAATGGCCGCGGCTGCGGTGGCGGGCTCTTGAAGAGGATCTTGTAGTAGTTAAAGTCAAGCAGGTCTGGCGCCGCGCAGACCGTGCTGAGCGCGAAGACCGCCTCGTCGCGCGGGTCCACGAGCCCGACGACGCCAGCGCGTCCCGCCGCGCTCTCCAGCACCGCGCGCAGCTCGTCCACGGGCATGCCTGCGTACGCCACCACCTGAAACCTGCGGCCCAGCGCGTCCACGACGGCCACGGCGTGGCTCTGCACGGCCATCATCTTCGCCTCGCCTCCTTTCGCCTCGCCTCGCCTCGCGCCGCTCTCGCGCTCGCGCCTGGCGCTCGCGTCCGCCGCGCGCGTCCGCCGCGCGCGTCCGCCGCGCGCGCGCGCGCGCGAGCGAGCGAGCGAGCGGAGGAGGTCTGGCCTGCTGCTGCCTGCCTGCGGCTGCTGCCGCCTCGCGCGCGCGCGCGCGGGCTGCGAGCGCGCGGCCTCGCCGCCGCCTCCGCTGGCGCCGCGGCGCCGCGGCGCGAGTCCGCGCGGGCGCGCGCGCTCCTCGCTCGCCGCCGGCCGCGCCGCGGGCCCGCGCGCTGGGGCTCTGCCCGCCGTCGCCGCGCCGAGCGACCGGGCACGAGCTGCGGCGGGCACTGGCAGGCAGCCGAGCCGACGACTGGCACTGGCAGAGAATGGATTTCCCGCACCCGGACCCGGAGCGCGACGGCGGTGGCGGGTCAGAGGCGAGCGATGACGAGCGACGGAGGAGGCCCGCGAGCCTCCGAGGCGAGCCTGAGCGAGTGAGGGAGGCGAGCGAATGAA
The DNA here is from genome assembly GCA_013306675.1 of Thraustochytrium sp. TN22. Lineage (NCBI taxonomy): Eukaryota > Bigyra > Thraustochytrida > Thraustochytriidae > Thraustochytrium > Thraustochytrium sp. TN22. The sequence goes on along the minus strand of JABLUY010000184.1, from coordinate 775 downwards.
CGAATGATGCAGGGCAAGCTATGGGACGGAGGACTCGGCCCGAGAAGGCGGAGGCGAACTGGAGGCGAACTTGATGTGAACGGTGCTGCTGCGGGGACGAGAAGACCAAGCTCAAGTTGCTCAAGGCCGAGCCGGTGAAAACCGAGCGTGCTGTGCGGTGCATGCTGGTACTCGAACGAACGCGACGTGGGGAGGGACATCGTGGCGTGACGTGGTCATGGACTCTTGATGTAGAACTGATGTGGGCACTTCATGTTTGCTGGCCTTGATCGAAGCGTTTGTAATCGAAGAGTCAAACCAAACGGAACAATTGTGCGATGGCTAGCTAGCGCATGCTTTGAACTCGCATGCTTGTGTGTTGTCAGTCGGTGAAGGCCACATCGCTTAGCTTTCGCCTTGCCATCAGGCAGCCTGGGCCTCGTCATCCTCGGCGGTGCCGTGCCGGATGAGAATGTTGAGGGAGAAGGAGGAGGCCATCCAGGTCTGCTTGATTCTCTCGGAGGCCTTGAAGTCGCCAACGGCGGCGGAGACGGTGTGCCTCGCGCGCGCTGGGCGCCTTGGTTGCCCAACGCAGAATGGCGTGTTTGGGCTCCTGGGGGAAAGCGGTCCGGGTTGACGAAGTAGTCGTCGAGCCAGTCTTGGAAGCTGGCGGCCCAGGTGGTGCCGCAGGTGTTCTCGTCGCCGGCGGCGCGCGCGGTGTACATGTTGTGGGTGGTCATTCCGGAGCCCATGATCATGAAGCCCTCCTTGCGCAGGGCGCCGAGCGCCTTGCCGA